>JAZGTI010016525.1:0-12728 GCA_036877585.1 Botia kubotai
TGTGATCGGTTCCTAAGATCGGCCAAGTTTAACGAGTACCGATCGAGTCATAAAATGTGATTATCGGCCAATACCGATCTTCGGCCGATCGATCGAAGCATCCCTAATTGCTTTCTTTCACAAATGTATCGTTTAGCTTCAGAAGACATTTATTAACAACCTGGAGGTATATGGATAACTTTTATAATGGATGGATGTGCTTTTTGGAGCTTCAAAAACCTGGGCACTACTCAATGCCATTACAAAGCTGGAAGGAGCCTGGATGTTACTTAATATAACTGGGATTCTGTTCGGCTGAAAGAAGAAAGTCATATTCACCTGGGATGCCTTGAGGGTGTGTAATTTATGGGCCAATTTTTATTTTTGGATGGAGTACTCCAGCAAAAAAAAATCCCACAAAAGTGGTTATTTATGCAGGTAGAGAGAGCCTGACACAGCAACATAAGATGGAGGTTGACTGAATCTGTCTGACTGGAGGGGAGGGGTAAGAGAGCAGGTATCTCCTTGAATTAGCTCTTAAGAGGACACTTTGAACCTGAGATGAAGATGGGTATATTTGTCTCTGGAGACTCCCAGAGATACAAGATGCCTCTGTTGACCAGAGGTTGTGCGATCTGACCTTGCTGTCATGCGATAGGCTTGCTGAACTTGACCTTTGAAAGGAGAACTGTTTCTTCACGATTTTCTTTCCATTGCCATCCTTATATCTGCTACAGCGTATGACACAATCCAGAGAGAACCCAAATGAAGTATGATTGCCTCTATGAAACGCAAAGCTCCTGTCAGTTGCTATTGAATTATTGACACTACATATAAAGTCCCGGCTGGGTCTCGACAGTCAGAGCTCCTCTGTCGGTCGATGTTGTCAACTCCGTTGTGCCGGGCTTGTCTTTCGTTTCACCCTTTCCCTCTAGCTTGCTCTCTTTGTGGGTTTGCGTATCAGAGACTCACTCTCTCCTGTGAGGAGGCCTGGCAGGCCAATAGTTCCCAGATGTCAGCACGCCCTCACACGAATGCTTTTCTGAGAGCCTTGCAGCCCACCGGGCTAATGGGAAGTACATACGGTATTAAATACCTTATGGATAGAGCTGGTTTCTGGGTGTTTTTATGGGGGGTGTGGTGGCTAAGGTTTTCCCTAATGGCCCTTTAATGTTGATTTTTAGTTTGGGAAGGAAATAATAAAACAATAAAATGAGGACAAAAATATTCAGATAGATTTGTAGTCAGATCGAACGCATGGAATGCAGTACAGAATCGTGCAGCACTTCCACACAATGATGCTTTTAGCTCATAAGCCATCACAAAATGTTCTCCTTTAGTAGCTTAATCCAGATGGTCCTCGTTTAGGATTCTCGTGAAAATGAAATTCACACCATCTAATCTGGCTAAAAAACTGGGTTGAATCTGTGAGCTCTGATGTTTTGCTGCGCTGTCAGTTTCCACTATAAAAAACACAAGACGTTTTCAAATGGCTCTCAGGTGTTTTACTTCTTGTAAATGGCTTGTTAGGTTTTGTTATGGTTCTTCAGGCATTCTTTGGCCTATTTTAAGGCAGAGCGCTGTGAACCTCAGCATAATCTTATTTTATTTCTCCAAGTTTTCTTTTCTTTTAAAGGAATTATGGGAAATTTTGCCACATCATAAACTTTGTTACCACAAACCTCTTTTTGAAAAGTGTTTGTGTTTGTATTAGATTAGTTGTATAATCTGACTCTACAAATGTATAATTTAGTAGCATTAATAAATCTCAGTATTGGAAAAGTGGCTATTGTTCTCAGTTATTTTGCATCAGTTTCTACTTCATAAATGGTTAAATGATGTGTGATCAGTATTAAATTAGTTTTCCTGTAGTATTGAAATTGTATAGATCATGAAATTGGGTATTTATACCAGTTACTTCAACTTTGGTATTGTGACAATACTAGTCTGAAGCGTGGATGGATGCAGAAATCTGAATGCAGTGAGGGTTTGCATACTTTTTTATCACTTTTAACTAACCAATCATCTTTCACTTTAAAATCATGATTGAGCTTATTGTCCTTGACATTTGACACAAGAATGTAATATGCAATAGCAGTATTGATGACTTGGTATCTCACAAAGTTTCATCATCCACAGCTTAATGTCATGTCAGCTCACATCCAGCCCATCTTAGCATAGTGCAATTAGCATTCCCTCACCTTTGAGCTAGAACACTGGTAGCACTTTTAAATGCCATGGTGCCTCTTTAACAAATTAGATTAATGTGGTCACCCGTCCATTTTACTGTGTCGCCAGTGCATCATTTACTAAACAGGAAATGGAACTGTGATGTTAATCAGGCTATAGATTTTCTGTCCACAGCATTAAGATGCACACACCCCGAGGGAAGTTCACACACTCAACTGCCTTTCCAGAGACAATGACTGTTTTTTGTCATATAAAGGAGCATTGTTGTGGCCCATCTCGTATTTACACTGCAGTTTGTTGGTATTGAGTCAAAGTGTGTTATTCGTATTGCTACAGAAGTCATTGTGTTGGGTGAGCTTATCATGGATCACGGAGTGGGTCAATAACAATCTTGTTTTGTGGTCAATTTCATTTTCTAGCCGTCACAACTCCCCTTGCGTGGTCTGTTGTGTTTTATGTCTAGTTTTTATGTGATTAGCCCTTCAAGTACCAATATATCAAACCAATATATTATACCAATATATAATGTTATGAATGTGCTGTGATGAGATTTTTTTTAAGATCAGAAAGTATAGGTGATTGTTTCACATCAACTTCCAAGCTGAGAAAAATCGTATGAGAATCTATTTTTAGCAGTCACAGTTCAGCTCTTAGCTGAGCAACGTGCAGTAAATCATCATTTAAGTGGATTTATGTCATTTTGGTTGTGTTGATCCGGAACGTAGTGCAGGGACTGCATGAGGCTTACATAAGAGCTAATGGAAATAATGATCTTGTCAGGGTTAGAAAAACAGCACCTCAGACACAACAAAACCTTTCAGCCTTTGACTGAAAATCTCTTCTGTTGTATCATATTCCTGCATGCTGTGGATGTGCCACAGCTGCTTCACAGAATAGACACCATAAAGCAGAAGAACGATTATGTGATTAACATGGAGTGAAAACTAACAATCAATAATTTCAATTAGGTATACTGCTGTTAAAATATTATATATATGTCATATGAATGTTTCTCTAACCCTGAAAGGATTGTTATTTGTTTTTAGCAGCAGCATGTCCATTATGCTCATGAAAGCAATGGCCAATCAGATGCATTTCAATTAACTCAATAACTGCAGTTTGTCCTGGTAAGTGAGACTGAAGAAGCCAGCAGCCGTACACTTCTTTTCCATTCAGTCTTTTCATGAGAATATACAGGTCCATGCTTTCAGTATTCTGCAAACCGCAACAGTGAAATTTGATTTGCTAAAATGTAATTTGATTTGCTCAGTTGATTTACTACAACTATTGAGTAAAAACATTTTTAATTGATGTTTTTTTGTTTACCATTGTATTATTTATAATATAACATTTCTCTCTCATTCTTTTGCCGTCTTGGATTTATTTTCTGCAAAGCACACATGTGATGCTCATTTACAGTTTGGTTGAGAAGGGCGTCTGATTTCTTAAAATCCTGTTTGCTTGGTTTTAAAACAAAGCGAGGGCTCCCCTTTGAACTTTACAGGAAATGACCCAAGCTGGCAAAATCACCTGGAAATATGTGCAGTTGTTTTAAAATATTGTTGTAACCATGTAAACCATTTTTCCTTTGTTTCAAACTAGCGTCGGTTGTTGGTTCTTTAACAACAGGAAGAGGTCATCAGCGAGCTACTGTGTCACTCAGGAGTAGCTTTTGGTTACAATGCAGACAAACAGGAAGTGGGATCTCTGAACTGCAGTGCAAATGTAGGAAACAGACGTTTTTACACCAGGAAGGTGCCATATCAGATGACGAGGGTTGATTCTGGGTTGTAGAAATATTGCTTTTAGTGTCTTTAAGTGTAGCCGCTTTTCTTTACGGGTTATAAAAAGCGCTACGCTGAATTGTCGATGGCCATGTCTGCAGTTTTACTGTTTGTTGATAGGCTCATGCTAGTTTGAACAGTTTGCTTTTGTGTGCTGCTACCGAACATCTTGCTACACCTGAATTCTGCTACCAAGCCTACCAATCAGTTCAACTTGGGACTGTATAATATGTATAAATGATCAAAATATTGCAAGTGTGCATTTTGCAATATGCATAACGCAATGGTTTGCAAAAACTGAATGATTTAATACATCAAAAAGTTAGGTATTATCAGTTTTAGGTTAATGCAGATAGCAGAGAGACATCTATTATAAGTTGAAGTGACGCTTTCTTTTCCCAGACAGAATGTGAAACATGTTGGTTATATAACATTGTTTTTAAATAAACTAACTTAAATTGATTTTACAAATTTAAAGCATTATCATATAATATATACCCTGCAATTTTCTTCAATATCGTGCAGACCTAGTTTGTTTGCATTGAATCTGAACAGAAATAATATTAAAAAATAACGTTCCTTCAACACCCCCTTCCAATCCATGTTCCATGTCTTGAAACCTTTTTAAGTAGATTTTAGCTTTTACTGGTTTTACATTGACCATTTAAATGGCACATGTGCACACAGACATTATTGACAGCAGTCCGGTTCAATGTAGTGTTGAGTAGTTTTATTCCAGGCCTCAGTTGTTCTGCATCCTGCGTTCCAGACTGAAAGGTTGTATATAATAGCAGCCAGATGCTTTACCCAATAAATCTTCCTTTTTGCAGGGTGTCTCAGGCCCTCTGATGTAACTGCTTGGATTTCAGCCTTTGGTAATACTGCCAGTGCTGTTCACTGAGAGCCTGCATGTCTGCCGTCTGTGTGCTTGCTTACTGAGAGCTCAATACATCTCAGACACTCCAGTTTTGTTTTCGACAAATTCCAATAATGTGGTATATCTGTATTCCCAAAGGGGAATGGATAGAAGCAGACAGGAGACAGCTTAGCAGTGAGTGGAATGACAAAGTACAGGGTTCGAAGTGCACAGTAACTACCTCTACCTTGTCGTTTGGGGTCTTTTTGTCCAACAGTAATGCCCATTCACACTGGCAGCAATTTTTTAGCTACAAAAAAATTACATTTTGGAGGGGGACGTTATCTACTTATATATATTATATATATATATATATATATATATATATAGATTGTGTATATTTGAATGTACTCTAAAATGTAGAATGCATTATATAATAAGATGTCTAATGACTGATGATCAAATTATCAGTGCAGTTCATGCATTTATGTTTATTATGTAGCTGTACATGGTCTGACTGGTGGCAATAAGAATTCAACAATTGACCTTTCTGGTCATTGTTCCTGTAGCATAATTGATAGAACAAATGTCATGGGTTTAATTCCCAGGGAACACATACTGGTAAAATATATAGTGCAGTGTAAGTCACGTTGGATAAGTGTCTGTGCATATCGTAAATGTTTATAAAATACAAATCTGTGTGCAATGAGCAATACATGTACAGAGCTACATAAGTGCAATTATAGCCGGTATAGTATATGCAGTACATAGTAGTATATACACATATAATTACACCAACGTAATATACAGTATTTTGTTTACGTCAGCTGGTTTAATCAGAGTGTTGCTTTAATCACTTTACAATCACATGTAAACTTGCCCATTGAAAATGAATGACTTAAGATACCAGTGACTCTGCAAAGTGTAAAGAAATTTGTGTAAAGAAATAGGTTTGGCCTACTGACAAATATACACATATTTAAAAAAATATATGTATTTCTTTAAGCACAAATTGTTGTGTTTGAAATAAAATGTATTGTTTTAGCAACTTCTTTTGGTTTGTCAGGCCAAGTATAACTCAAAACTACTGCCCCAACAAAATCAACAGCAAAGCAGTTCCCAGCTGGCTCACATCCCAGAAACCCAGCTAGCTGTGTTGCTTAGAACCTAAACCTGACCCAAACCTGATATCACAATGATTTTAGTTGCTGTTTTCCTGGGTTCTCCAGATATCCCCTGTTTGCTGCCTGCTTCTCAAATTAAAGCTCTGTGTTATTAATGTAGTGCAATGCAATGCCTTTGTATTTTTTTAAATATATTGCATTTATCTAGAACCATATTTAGCATAAGCCTACCATTCAAGAGTCCAATCTGTGGCTGGTGTAACTGGCAGGCTTCTCCTACAGCTCATCCACCTTCTGTTTTATCACAGCGTCTGTGAACAGACACAGACGTGAAGATTGAGTCATGCATTTTGTTTCTACCATTTGTTATCAGCTCACCAGGGATAAATATGCGTATATAACTCTTTGTTCTGGTTCTAAAATCTGATTGGATGAGCCTTTGTCAAAGCCATTGTAAAACAGTCTATGCGACTGGGAATAGATTATTATTGTTATAAGGCTTTTAAAATGTGTTTATAATTGCGATTTGTTGATTAATGTTTTTTACATTCACAACAGTAAAGGAGCTTGTAGATATTACACATGCATGCTACAATTTATGAGTGCAATAACACGCAATAAGCTTAAGGCGGGCAAAAGAGATGCTTTATCTGCGGGTGTCACTGTTGGACGGTGTTACTGTGGAATATTAGTGCAATACACTGTTGTTAGCCTATATGATCTCATGTTTCATAGCTCCATAGCTCGCATTGACTAGTTTGTCTCTGTGTTTCAGTTGCACTGGGGCGTAACCAGCCCCTGAAGAGAGAGAAACCCAAATGGAAAAGCGACTACCCGATGACCGACGGGCAGCTACGCAGCAAGCGTGATGAATTCTGGGATACGGCGCCGGCTTTTGAAGGCCGGAAGGAAATCTGGGATGCACTTAAGGCGGCTGCCCAGGCCTTTGAGAGCAATGACCACGAACTCGCTCAGGCCATAATCGATGGCGCCAGCATAACGTTACCGCATGGTAAGAGGTTGTGACACGCATTCTGATAAGCCAGTGTTCTGATTTAAAAGAGAATTTGTGTTAAGTATTTACCAAACTGATTCCATCTGTTATGTATGTAACTGTTGTCTCAAATTTGATTTGTCTTCCAGGTGTTGACAGTTTTCCTTTCTGTTTATTTTTGGGTTGATTTGCCTGTGCATGTTTTTTAGTCCAAAAATGATTTTATTCTCAGATGTTCTAAACTGATATGTAATAGAAATTTTAGTATTTTAACTCTTCATGCATCATTGTCTTGTGAGGTTCCACAGAGCCTCACTAATTTAGCTGCTTGTTTTCTTGGCTTTATAATTAATCCATAAACACAATACTGTTGCACTGAGTCTTATTCTTTGGAGTATTAGATCAGCACAGCGGATCCATGCATTTTCATGCCAATCTGTGAGTCATTGCTCACTAATCAGAGACTACAGGCCAGGACTGATTCATTGCAAGAAATATATATTTGGATGAGATTAGAAAGGTCATTTTATCATTAGACACAGCTGTGTTTTTGCCGCACACAGTTATTTATTCCTTTAAAATATCATCTAATTCCCTGCCCAAAATAATTTGTACTTTTGGCTAATTGTGATTGCATAATATCAAGAGCTGGCCTGTTACTTTATCAGCCAATTGGCCAGCGCTTAGACATGGAATTCTGTCATCACTTGGATGTATGTAAACATCTCAATGCCTTACTTTTTGGTTCTCGATGTCTACATCTGACTGGATGCAGCTGGAGATTCTTGAAGGCTGTTGTCAGGGTCTCCCGGGAGCCGAGCTGCCTGGTGACAGCGTGGAAAAACTCACACTGTTACTAGGCTGTGGTTGAGCTCTCTGATCGGATGCATGGAGATTGAATCAGCCCTGCAAATCAAAACATACTTTCCCCTTGATCATTCCCACTTACATTAGTTGGAGGTGAAACCAGGATCTTGACTTCATTTTGCTGTCTGGAGTTTCAAAAGCTGTCATGATTAGCGTTTAAATGTGCATATGTTTACATTGGTGTGTTTGGCAGGTGTTTTTATCCAGAATGACCTACAGTTAAGGGTTTAAATGCCATTTAAACAATTTACAGCATTCTATAATCTGCCAGTTGAGCTAGAGTAGCACTGTAAATGCTTTAAATGCTGTTTAAATCACTAATGCATGTGCAGACCATAAAGACTGTTTGTTTTTGCTCCCCAGTAACCATTTTTCTGATCATTACTAAGAGGTTTGCTCAGACTGATATTGTTTTATTCTGTAATTGGATTTCACACATCTCGGATGAGATACTCTCTTTTGGAACATACTGTAAATACACGCTTAGCTGATTTATAGTAAATGCACAGAATACAGAGAATGTTTATGATTATACTGCAAATGCTGCAACAGAAGATCACCTCCCTGAAAATATCACACCAGGGGTGGCCTTTCTAAACCTTAAACCCCCCACTACACCGGACAACCTGGTGATGTCAATCTGTAGATTTTACCACAAGAGTTTTTCAAAGATTTAATCATAATGAACACCAGCAGATGTTGGCAGCAGGAGAAATTTCCTTGCTGTTGAAGCACAGAGGTTTTCGAGGGCTTGGAGAGACACTCTGCATGTCATGCGCAGTGCCTGTGGTTGTTCAACACATGCTGAACTCAAGAGAGCAGCACAGGTGTATTTTTAGCTCTGAGGCTCACCCAGCGTAAAGGTCAGAGGATGGCGAGTAACCATCCACCACTTTCTCTTAACCTCTGCCTTACACAATTCTTCTGCTCCCTTTGAGTATTTGTGTGATTATTATGTGAAGAGCAGAACCCAGACACACTCGTAGCCCTGGGGGCTTTATAAGCAGCAGCGTTTGATCTGGTCACAGCATAGTCCAGTTAGCCTCTACTTATAATACTACTAACAACATTCAGCGCTTATTGTTTTAATTTTGTGTGAATTTATTTATTTATTTTTTTACCTTTTTGTTGTCTGTGATGTCACATCTTAGTATAATGTCTAATCGCTAATTAAAAGGCCACTTCATTCTGGTAGTGCTGTCAGCCAATCAGCATTGACAGGATGTCATTTCCTGCTGCTTTTCTTTTAATAGGGTCTTTAGGAGACCTTAGGCGGCCTTGTACAAAGAAATAATAGTGGTCATTTATAAATAAATTCTTGCGGGTTTGAACCTTTAACCTTTTAGTTACCCACCTAACCTTTTAGTTAAATATGTAAATCTTTAATTAATTAATCAATCCAAAGCAAAAGCATCCAAAGCATTTTTTAGGGGTTTTAGTAAAATATAGGTCTCTGCGGAACACAAGGGACATTTATCAATCATTGGGCATTTCACACCAGGATAGGCGTTTTTCAACACCCCTTTTTGTTCTGCAGAGACCCCAGTCTCATTTTAGTAGGTTTGATAAAGATGACTGGCAATTTCCAGCAGTAAAAACAAAAAGCTTTTGTGTCTGTGCCAAAAGGCTCTCTGTGTGTAAGGCCCAATGTGTCTGTTATCATTTTGCCAGCTTGTTCTTATCTCCTTTGATGCGTTTGAGGATGTTCCTGATCAAGCGCTGCTTTATTGTTTAACATATCAGCCAGCATGTTTGCCAAGTAGCTGGAAACTGCCGTGGCATCCAGCATTGTGTTGTGTCCAGGCCTGATACCTCTTCTATGTTAAGATTCATTCACAGTGATAGTCTACAAGTCTCTGTGGCATTGTGGAGTGATTTCCACTGGTAGTCACTATATTGCATCAATCTTTATAGTAACCAAAACAAAATGCTGCATTATGCAACCAAATCACAGCCGGTATTAAATGGCTGTGATTGGAAATATTACATTGGCAATATTACATTGAAAATACATATTTGTTTTCTTTAAGTTTATTGTGGTCTTCAGTTCTGACTGGATGGAAGGTGTTGCAGTAGAGCTTATTTAGATATATACTGTTGCGTATCACTCCAAAACAGTAACTGCTGAAGTGATACTATGACAAATAACATTGACAAAATTAATGTAGAACGTAACTGACAAACAAAATGTTTACAATGACAGAGGTTTGCAGTAACAAAGCTACAAAAAAATCTTTCATTTTCAGTGGGTGAACTAGAGTGAAACTTTTTGTTGCAGATGTGACAGAGTTAGGCAAAAAAAAGTTATGAATAGCATCTTGCCTGGTTAGGATAAAGGATAAACCTTAACACAAAAGTTACAGTTTCTGTGTTGTTAATATTACTTTAAAAAAAACATGTTTTATTGTACAATGATATCAGGTTGTTTTTTGTATAGGGTTTTCTATGAACAAACTGTTCATCCAGGTTGTCATTACATTTTTTTCTGATTTTCTATTTATTTTATTTAAAGAAACAGGCAACGCTGAATTGTTGAAAATTGTTGAACAACTAGATGAGCAACAGTAAATGTTGTTCCTGCTATCTCAGTTGTCCAAGATTATTTGTCATATTTAACATGATTTTCCTTTCCAGTCTCCTATTGTCCAATTGTCATAAGAATTACAGTACAGCTGTTAGCAGTACAAACTGTTTCTCAGTCACTTCGTCTCTTGTCAAACTCTTGATACTGGAACATTTTTTTGATGTTCACTCTCAAAGCAGCCCTCAGACAATTTGTTGACTCCCGTTGGCTGTACACCTGCCTGAACGCGTTTGTCAAATACACATTAACATGATGAGGGGGGTACTTAAGGTTGTGCTTGAGAAAGAGGTTCACAAAGGTTCACAAAGAGCAAGTCGTATGTCACTGTCATTATATCTCCTTTCTTTTTTGTTTGGTTTTCGCTTTGAGTGACATAACTAGGACACAGTTACTTTCATGTTACAGAGAATTCTGGTTTTTTCATCAATCTTTCATTCATCTGTAAAGAACCAGATTCTTTGCCAACCAATAAGAGTTTGACACAATGCTTGTCAAAATGTTTTTTTTAAATCACCACATGACAATTTGTTTAGTTGTGTCCTTACCAGGCATGATGTTTTAAAATCTCAGCAACAAGCAGTTGGTCTGTCCGTTCTGAATGTGGAAGTGCTGCATGACGTGACACAATTTTGACCAATCAGATCAAAGTTTAAGCTCAGTTTAAGCTCTTTCATGGCTGGTTATGACAATTTTAATTTCTTTTTACAGATATAAATGATCATCACTTAATCACCTAATCATGCCTGGTTAGAACATGAAGTAAAAATCTGGTAATTGAAAAATGCAAATTGCAAAATTCCTGTGATTACGACCCTTTTTAAAAGATTTCTTTGACCCTGAAAGGGCAAAATGTTTCTTTCAGGTATACATTTCTTATTTTAATTGAGTCTTTACATCTATTCATCTAGGCACAGTGATTTATGACTTATCTCAGACAACAAAACTAATACTGGGATTTCGAACCTTGATTCAGGTTTCTACACATAATGTGTCTTGCTCCAAATGTCAAGTCATGACAAATGTGTCTTGAGTTTCACCAGAAAGTATCAGAAGCAATTAAAACTTTATATTACTGATACTCCACCTAACTGAAACAATCACTAACTTGTCATCATGACGATATGGATATTACATGGTCATTTTCACTGACTTCCTAGGAGGTGTAGCTCAACGTGATAAAATGACTTACTTCCTCTTTGGAAGAAGCCAGTGATGTAATCGTATTGTTCCTGTGTCATTATCTTTGATTCATTGCTCTTACTTCCTCCTTGTTTGAAGAGGTAACAAGATTCCACAATGAGGCTCTCATAGGAATGCTTATCATGTGATGTATGTCTGTGTTTTCTTCAGCTATTTAACCTGAGTAGGAGTTCCATAAAGTGGCTAATATTGTGAATGCTAAAGGTAAAAGTCTGGTCATAAAATGTCAAGTGTGAATTTATTCATAACAAAAATAAGCCAAATCTACTTTACAAAACAAGAGCACAAAATAATTAATAAAAAATGTTTTTCTCAGTTCTCTTTTTAAATGCTGAATGACCGAGGCGTTCACCAATTAACAAAAACAAAATCCCCCTTCAGTTTGTTGATCTTACATAGGAACAGTGCTGTACTTTTCCTTGATTGTACAGTATTAAAATATTCCTGATTCAATCTCTGTGACCAGCTTCAATCAATAAAAGTGAGTTTGTATCAAAAGCGTTTTGTATATATCTGTTGGTCTTGCATGTAGAGCATATGTTGTATAAGAATACCACAGAACACTGTTCCAAAGCTGTACAACAAGCCACAAAAGCATTTGACAGTATTGCCTAGTTGTAAAGCTTCAATATTGTTGCTGACTGTAATTGTTCAATTGTTTATAAGCCTGTCTAATGACTGAGACAATACTAATAAATATAATAAAAATGTTTCACTAGTTAATGCTCTAAAACTAGCTTTTGGTTCTGTCATCTCCAGGCGCTCTGACTGAATGCTACGATGAGCTGGGGAACCGATACCAGTTGCCCGTGTACTGCCTCTCCCCTCCTGTCAACATGATTGAGGAAAAGAGTGAGTCAGAGACCATCGAGGTCCCTGAAGCACCAGCTAGCGAGGGCCAGGAGTGCCAGCTGCGTCTGCGTCTCTCTACAGGCCGGGATCTACGCCTGGCGGTCCGCACCAGCGACAATGTCCAGCAGATGAAGCGCCGTCTGCAGGCCCAGGAGGGAGTGGCCACCAGCAGTCAGCGTTGGTTCTTCTCAGGCCGACCGCTCACCGACAAGATGAAGCTGGAAGACCTAAAGATCTCCAGAGACTATGTGGTCCAGGTGATTGTCAGCCAGCCTCCTGGAACCCCACCACTGCCACA
>JAZGTI010016526.1:0-12727 GCA_036877585.1 Botia kubotai
CCTTCCAACCCCCTATACTCAGATTGGTATAATTTGGACCATCTGGTCCCTCTTCAGAAATGACAAGTTCTTTGATGGAGTTTGGGAAAAAGCCTCAGAGGGATGAGAAATAAGGACCCCAGAGCACAGGAAACATTCCCTTTCCCACACTGTTGCCACTCGTCGTCCCCTCTTAGACGAGAAACAAGAGAGAGACAGAAACAGAGAGAGAACGAGAGAGAGGATGAGACAGGAAAGTGACAAAGAGAGGAAGTAAACAAGAAGGGGTGGGGGTAAGGGCAAGAAAGCAAAGCGATGGATAAGAGCTCTTCTTCCAAATGTTTGACTCTTGCCAAGTAAACCAGCGTCATCATTTGGCCTGCCTGCTTACTTAACATACTGTAAATTTTCCTGAGAGATAAACAATCTATGGAATCTTTAAAGGAACTCGGTACTAAGAAGGCCTCGTTGAGAGCCTATAGAACCTAGTTCACTAGGAACTTTCCAGATTTCCAGAACTCTTAAAAGTTAGGAGCTAGACTGCTGGAACAGACCTTTCCTTAAAATTAGAACGAAAACAAGACCAGCTTCTGTTAAGCAGATACGAGAGCAACATAAGAGATGGAGCTCCATCACAAATTTAGAACACAGAAAAACTGAGCCATTAGAAGGGTACGCCAGTACCGAGTGAAAACACAAACACAGAAAACACCACGATGTTGAACATACTGCAGCGCACATACAAACACTTCACAGCAGCTTGTGGATTCTGCTTTCTATCACCAAGGGAGGAAACGGGGCATGATAAGGGCCATTCACAAGTTCAAGTTAATGAATCACCAACTGTTACAGTTTATCAGATGAAAGGAAATTCTTACCCTCCACAAATTCTCCAGAGAGCATTTTGAATGTCATTTTATCTGAATTTCACCCGTTCAGCCATTTTTAAAGATAAACTTCACTCTTGGTGATATACAATGAAGGCAGCTGGAGGAACCTGACTGAACTATTAGCTTTTTTATGCTATACACGCCTCAGTGCTCCTCAGCCACCCCTCACTGCTGTAAAAATTAAAACCTTGACAACACAGCGTCACACCTAGAGTTCAACTCTATATAAAACACTGTTTGAAAAGACAAGGCTACATATTTTGCAACCTATTTCAAAGGCCAAGTAAAAAGCCCCCTAAAGATAAATATAATATACATGCTTGTGGCAATTCTACGAACAGCTACCTCCAACTACAGAAATATATTCTGACAGGTATCTGGCATTCAAATCTGAGCAAAGTATGACAATATAGCTAAAGTTATGCCTGCGATCCCTCTGGGCTCAGTCTGTCTGTTAAGCAGACTAATTTAAAACACGCAGCATAACTAATCTCCAATTAAGCTGACCTATCTTCAACCACACTGTATATATTTGCCTGTACAAGTTCAAAATCAAATGCGCATGTTTGCAAATCTTCATGAGCTAGCGTCTGGACGGTGATTCACATTTTTCGGTTTCGACGCATTCTTGGAACGCGACAGGCCGGCCAGAACTGGTTAACAAAGACTGTAGAGTTCCTGATCACATATGATCTCTGGGGCATTTAGAAACACTCAGTAATACTAAATCTACCCTGCTCATCTTTCCTCATCCCCCAAGAGTCAGCTAGGCCAGGCCAAATCTGCATGCTCTCAGAGGACTCCAAGCACTGTCGAGTTGAGACATGCCTGCTTCCGCCTCGACCGTCCCAACGATGGAAGAATAAACATGAAAGCCATCAAAGGAGAGCACATAAAATAAAAGCTTATGGCTGGGACTCAGACTTCTTGTGGGTTCCCACCTACAACAGAGAACTGCAGAGCGCATGCATTATAAACATGTAAATCAACAATTGTGAATTTTGGCTTCAGTTCTTTGTAGGGGATATAAAAGGGGCCTGTGTGCGTGTGTGCGAGCATGTGTGTCCACTTCAGACCATCATTAGTGACCATCAGGGCCAAGTAATTACAGACCTGGGATGTGTATCTGTCATTCAACATGTCTTTGCTCTCATAAACAAAGTCACCGGACAAACACTCTGAAAACACACAGTTTTCCAAGCAGCTGAACCTGGGCTGCATTTCTCAAAGGTATATCGTAGAACCATCTGCACCAATGGTCTCCACAATCAGCTCCTGATGATTTTGAGAAACACAGCCCTGGATGATTTAACTAAAAGGTGGATGGTAAAATGAGCAAAAAAGTACAGAACGGACCCATGTCTATAGACTAATTTAGGAATGAACTTAGGAAAGGGCTTTTTTGGCCTGGGCCAGGTGGCAACCCAGCTCACAATTTTAGGTTGTAAAAACATTTCCTTAAAGTTTCTATCAAGTTACAAAAATGTTAAAATGTTAGTCTGAATGTTCTAGGAACATATAGACTGAATGTCCATAGAAAATGACCTGAATGTCCATTTTTAGACGTTGTATTAATGTTATTGCTTGGTTATAGGAACGTTATTCAAACTTTTTAAAATTGCACTTACAACTTAAGAATAACGTTACAAAAACATTTTATTAACGCTACTGCAAGAACATTTTTGATAACCTTGAGAAAACCTTTAGAGAATATTCAAAAAACATTCCGAGAACTTTCTCTGTTAGCTGGGAACCACCTAGAAATGATCCAGTGATTTTTGCAATTCTGCTATGTACCACTGCAGCTAAAAAAGCATACGGGCCTGAAAGCCTAAGTACCAAAATACTTTTTTACACCTTTTCAACAAAACAATTTAAATGTTAAATGACTACATCAACAAAAGGAACTAAAGTGAATTAAAAGAAAAGGAGGCCAGAGGTAACAGACCTGTTAGAGGCCATGTGTTAACAAATGGGTTCTAATTAGTCAAGTGTGTGATGGGGCATTAAAACAGAAATCACTTCCTGCTCTCTTATACAAATTCAAACGTTTTCTTGACACACTGATTACAGACACGTCATGCTTATTAATTCCATTTGGCTACACTGATTACTAATCAGTACTTTAGTCTTGCTTTTGGAGGAGAATGACTGGCTAAACAAAGCAGTGTCCAAAAGTGCAGAGGGTACATTTACTTTCCATGATCCTACCGTTTCAATCAAACCATTAGAATATAACAGCATGGTAGAAAATGCTAAACTTGGTATTTAAATTTACACAATTATTTTGCACAAAGGCCCCACAACAGTGTAGCGTGCGATGTGTTTTATTCTAACATGTAAAATGCATAGAAAAACAGGAAAAAGGCACATATTAACTACACTGTAATCCGTTATTTATTTTTATTGGTTCTCCGTTATTATTACAGCACGTAATGTCACGTAATGTTTTGCCAAGCCTCCTCAAATTCATCACTAAACTGAGCACTGTACAACATGCATACATAATCTTTTTGTAATCTTTAATAATACAATTGAATAAAGGGCAAAAAGTTGATTTGTTTTGGTGGGACATCACTTTTGGCAACTACTGTAGGTAACGGCTTGCTGGGACTAATTGGTTACGTTAATGCTATTTTCCCACAGCCAGAAAAACCTCCTCCTGGAACCCAATCGTTCTGCTTTGTCTGGCAGAAATTCAATGGTTCGCGTAATGCGCACAACTTTTTCTATAAACTCATGCCCGCAGAGGAAACCTGGCAGAGGTCATTCCATGCCATATCTAGAACTGATGGTTATTTTCTGTCTGTATCATTGTCTAAAATTGACCAGAATTTAACTAATTTGATTGTTCTCTTTAAATACTGAATTACACACAACCTTTGCGCGTGCATGCATCATGGACACCCAGTTTGACTCTGAAAAGCCACCAAAACACTTAGTAACAGACGTATTTACAAGAATGAGCTAATATTTTAACATTTGCTCTTGTGTCAAACTCTGTAACGTTTTGTCGCCTAGTCGATTTATTTAAGTTGTGTTGAAAACTAAAATGCCAGATGTGTCACGTCCGGTGTGAATCAAGAGCGTGCAGATGCGCTAATGGAGATGGACTCGTGCGCATTTGACATCAGCACGCAGAAAACAGTCATAGTGCACAAGAACACACAATATTTCACCGGAAAGTATCGCAGAAAAGTACTTACCTAGGTGAAGGGTCAGATTGATGGAGTGCGGATACTGGATGCCCGCTAACATTGTCTGGCTTTGCCACCAGGTGGTATCCGCTTGGTTGTTGTAGTCGGTAAGATACCCAGCGCCGTGATGGTTCCTGGGGTCCCCTGCATCGCAAATGTGGCACGACTTTGTGACCCCCGTAACCCCGGTCTGTACGCAGTATTCTTCAGGTGGCGAGCCGCAAGTGTTGGTGGCCACCACGGTTACGTTGAAAGCGGCGTTAACAAACTCTGGCATGCAGCGCTGAGGCCGACTGAACTCATCTACACATTCATCCATTGCTCCGTGACCGCCCGCTGCCCACAAAGTCCATAATAAAAAGTTACAAAGGACCAAACGCGACATCGTGTCCTTTTGTTTACGCGACTTTAAATACCTTGACTTATCTCGATCCCGTACAACCTTTAAAAGTTTGCGGTAACTCGCCAGCTACCGTGTTCGTGGACTTATAAATAAAACCATGCGGAAAACAGTGGCGACGGCTTCCCCTACAAAAAGCGATAGTAGCTGCGCTCGGCTTGTCTCTTGCAAACTTCCACTTTATTTGCGCTTTGTAACCACCGCCATAGGAAAGAAACTTTGGGAGAAAAGGAACTATACGCGACTACACCCTGGCAGCTAGTGCGCAAGTCAAAGAACTTCCAAAAAAATCCCACCGTCTACTTCCGCCTGAAGGATGCTTTGATGGACCGCCGACCCGCTAAACAAGGCAAGTCCGACTGGACGGGGAGATATGGGTGGGCGTGGCCTGCTGACTGGGGGGCGTGGTATTATAATTTTCCAGATGGTCAGTTTTCGAGTTAACTCTTGGGGTGGGTGGGGACACAATTCCATACTTTACAGATATCCAACGAAGCGAATCGAGCGATGGACTCACAATTAACTATCCGTAAACAAACCAATACATTGTTCGGTTCAAACCAAGCATTAATCAGTCATGAGAAAACATGTGCAAAAAATCGGATTCATCAGGCCCCTTTAATGTGAGAAAGCAGTGTCACATCTCCCCTGTCCATGTAGCTGGCAAACTGTATGAAGTTAGGCGCACCTTAAAGTTTATTTCTGACGATTTCTGTGATCTTTTCCATTTTACGCTTACCTGGCTGTTTTAGAACAGACATGCTTTTAGGATGAATCTCCTGTGCTATGAATAACCAAGGAAAGATAGCTGTTACTTGCTTTGAGCGGAGGGGTCAATGAGCTAGGTTATATATACACTCTACCAGTTACGGATGTACCCAAATCTTTAAATAGCTGAGTGGTACGCTTTCATGGGCTGTTGTTGTAACGTTCTAGCAACATTGTTTAAGTTAATCGATAACTAGCAAAAAGTACTGCCCACTCTTTCTCTTCAGTTAAATGGGGAGAAGTGGTATATCACACATAAACTCAATATCACACATTTTTATGTATAATTATTCTTACACCACTGTACATATACTCTAATGCTTTGTTTGACTGGCCACAATATTTAGGAGTATTAAGTAAACAGTATAAATAAACTGCAGGTAGGACTGGCCATTGGGTTATGAATAACAGATCAGATCAGATAACATCTATAACAGATCATTTATTTGATACTTTTCACGAGCCCATATACGCATCTCAGATTGTCAGCAAGCATAATGTTCATCAGTGTTAAGAGTTAAACATTCTTTGAGATAATGATATTAAGATTTAATCAAGGGGATTTATATGGTGATCAAAGAGCTCTTGGTGTTAAACAACACAATTAATCAGTTTCCAGCTGTGGCGTTTAATTGGTTAAATTAACATTCCTCTGAATAGCATTGCATCATCTCTATTGGAAACTTCTGCTCAAATGTTCCTCAATAAAACAAACAGGAGGCCAAACAGTAATTGTATATACGCACGTTTGAAGTCCCTAAAGTCACAATACTCAGAAACACAGCGCATGTTTATATGTTTGAACTGTGAATCTTGACAATCTAGCAACACTTTAAATTTTTTGACCTTGTGCAATGAGCTCCCCACTAAGATACCGTCTATCCATCATTCGTCTAGTGTCAGTCTGACTATATCTAGGACAGGGAAAATGACGGTTCGATTTATCCCTATGTCAAAATGAGAAATGAGTCTCAACACTCTGTCAAATACTCATTCCAGCCCCCCATACTGAAACGGTGTCCAGTTGCCTCAGGCTCAGGCATGCCCATGCATTGTCTCAATGCTACCTCTAAAACTTTTAACACATTCATCAGCAATGTATGTACCTCCAACTAATTCTGAGGTTAAGACTCTGCCCATACATATATTACTGAATTCTCAGGTTTTATTTAGCCAATGTAGACTAGCTGATTTGATTTTTTTTACAGTGAATCATTACTGAAGGTCACATATGAGGTAAAGACGTTTTATTTACGTTTTAAAGCAACCTTCTTTGCGGGTTTAAGTCGCCCTCTTTTGGCAATCATTAGAAAACGCCTAGAAACGCTAATGAAGGTCAATGATTATTATTATAAATATGATCAACAACAATGACAATATTTTTGTATAATTATATTATACATTCTATACAATATGAATAATATACATGTAACAAAAACGCACCAACTAACACTCTAACTACAAGTAACAAGTTAGCAATGTACAGTATATCATACTGTAACGTACAAAACATACAGAATATTTTACACGGTCACGTTTTATACCTTAACAGATCAGCTCAAACTAGAGGCAGTCAATGGAAGCAATTAAAATGTTTGGTTGTGTTTAAAATAGTCTCCATACCTTCATTCCCTATATTAGTTCACTATATAGTTAACTTAAGGAGTGGATTAAAGCAACTAAGCGAATTCGGACACTGAGTGCGCACCTAGAGAGGGTGCAGGCGCCACCTACCGTCGAGACGTTGTAGTAGCTAGCTGTTGAGCGCACACCGGCTGCCCATTATATTTTTTGACACCATAACAAAATGGCTGTCCCCTCAAACAGTGCATTGTTTCAGGGTATAGGGGCTGATGCAGACACAGCCCATTAAACCTCGTTCAGGTAAACGGCCCAGTGAAGCGAGAACTGAACTTGAGATGTTCACCGAGTTAATAAATTCACTACATAACTGAGTTAATGTTCAGTTATAAGTTGGAAAACAACACATTAGCTTGCCTGGTTAAGCTCACGACCCAAACGACATATTGCAAAGCTGTCTGGAACATTCTCACCCAGGTTACCACTGCAACATGAGTGAAACTGCGGATGTAACATTTGCTGGTGGCCCATTCAGACCCATCATCGGTTCTCTATTTGCCAGTAACATGTGACTGAATACAAGCAGACCTGACTTAATGACTCACATATACTGGTAACCTCAACATTAAAAGTCTGCATTAAAAGTCATTCCACACCTACATGTGATGTGATATGAGAGGTTTTAATGTTGATTGACCTTAGATGAGCTGCACGTGTAAGGAAATCTTTCTCACTGTCGGACACAGAGTATACAGCAGACCATTTAAGATCTAGACCAGACCCACTGAGGACCAGATCAAGGACCAGATCAAGGCCCAGATCTTTCTTGCAAAGGCAAACATATATAAACATATTACACTCATAACATACATAATATAATCTACTTCAAACCAATGAAACAAGTGTACTTATAACGACAGTAAGTGAACTCTATTGTGCCAATTATCATTGTAGTAAGCAGACCAGCAAAGACATCACAAACTCTTATTATGATCTTAGGGGATCTTATGATCTTATCTGTAGTTTCAGAGGGCTAAGTCCTATACACAGTTCCGCCCATGACAACCACAGCTATGATTTAAACATTATCTTAAAGTGGCTGCTTAATGGCATTAACCTGAAGTTGCCTGCCAGAGGGGACAAATGCATGTGAATGGCAAGGGTCGGGGGTAAGATCAAACTTTTAAAGAACTTTACTTTAGAAATTATTTTATTGGAATGCTGCACTTACATTTGCCATTTTTACATAAAAATACATAGTTTAAAATACAGATACATACATACAGATTCGATTTCTTTTACCTGTAGTCATGTTTAAGCAAATAGAAAATAAAAAACAAAAAAACTACAAAAGACTGCAACATCTATTAGCTGTTACTATGACAACCATTTGGTTAACTTATGATTTTTTTTTTACAGCAAATAAAATTGAAGAGAAGTTACATTAATGGACAGACACATGCTTAGACATACATCCAGCTTCAAAAACCACCCCTATAATTACCCCGGTTTCCTCCCCATCCACCTCGGAATCCTCTTCCCCCATATCCTCTACCTCCACCTCCTCCTGCACCTCCACCTCCTCCTCCTGCACCTCCACCTGCTCCTCCTGCACCTCCACCTCCTCTGTATCCACCCCCACCACGATACCCTCCTGACCCTCTATAGCCACCTCCACCACCCCGGTAACCTCCACCTCCCTGGAAACCTCTACCTCCTCTTCCACTCTGGTAACCTCCACCTCCTCTATATCCTCCACCAGACCAGTTTCCGCCACTATTTCCTCTGTATCCTCCTCCACGACCCCTGAAGCCTCCACCCCCTCCATAGTCAGTACGAGCCATCTTGGGTGGTCGTGGACCATCTCCAAAGCTGTAAAACACAAAGTGAAGACATCTCAAATTCAAAAGACTCATTCATTCACACCAAGGGCCATTATACTAAAACGCCACGTTAAAATGCACGAGTTTGATTTCCTTACCGTGGGTTCGAGGCCATGAGGTTCATACCCGCCGAAGAGGGTCTAGACACAAGCCGTATGACGCTCAGCAAATGTTCATTGGTGGGATCCAAATGTATGATGTATTCTGGGTCTTTGGTCACCTCTACCACCAGGGCTTCAAAAGCTGCCCTCAGCGCTGCAATGCCACCAGCTACATCATGTGGAATTCGCAATTTGATCCTACACGAAGAAGGAATTTATTTGAGGAAAACATAGTTTGAGCAGCAGTGGACTTCCTTAAACACAGTTTGTATTAACCTTTGGTCTTAAAGATGAATGTAATTAAGGATCAGGGCTGTTAACACAAATGTTACCCATCGTATGGTACTTAGCATTTAGCATTACTGACCGTGGCTGCAGCTATGAACCTGCAAGCTGCTTTGGTTAAGCAGCATCAGCACAAGATCAAGTAACTATGGTCACAGAACTAACAATAATACAGTCATTTTTTATGTTTGTGGTTCAGCTTAATAAAACATACCACTCGTCAAGCTCAATGATGTCCCCATTGGAGGTGATCTTCTTTGAGCCAAACAGAATGAGCTGAAGAGGGCTGACTAAAGTCATTCCTTTGGCAGAGATAGCTCGGGTTCGGATCTTCAATTGCAAAAAGAAACAAACTTCAGTACAATATAAACCCATTTCTACAACTGAAAATATATCTTATGTCACTTATTGTTAAGCAAGAC
The DNA here is from genome assembly GCA_036877585.1 of Botia kubotai. Classification (NCBI taxonomy): domain Eukaryota; kingdom Metazoa; phylum Chordata; class Actinopteri; order Cypriniformes; family Botiidae; genus Botia; species Botia kubotai. Next base: position 9,507 of record JAZGTI010016526.1, read on the forward strand.
TTCAAAACCAACCTTTTCCCCAAAGACGAAAAAGGGAGAGGGGTACATCATATCTTGGGTGCTGAAAGGACAATTGACAGAGGATTTGTGAATGAGGGCATTTCGTCCCTCTGTGGTCAAGATCTTCCTTTTCTCTTTGTGGTAACACACATTGGGGTAGGAACCAAACGTCAGCAGAGAGATCACCACATCCAGGTTATTGTCTGGCCCAACATTGGTAAACATCTGATTCATGAGACACTCTAAAGAGAGAAGAAAAGACAAAAATGAACTTCAGCATCTTATTGTGAAGTACAAGTAAATTGCAGAACAATACTGCACGTGAATTTTTGTCTAGAAACGCCGTTTAACCTTCAGGGAAGCCCACGTTAACAAGGATCTCTTTCAGCTGGACCTTGGCCTCCCAGGTCATCCTCAAAGTGGGCATGTTGAGCCTCTTGTGTTCACAGAACCGGATCTCTGCATCCTCGCCTCCCATCCTGAAAGCAACGATGTAAAACACGGAATCGTTTAACGTGCTACTTCAACACATGAAACCACGATACAGCACTGTGAATGAGTCAAATTTATATGCTTTGCTGTGATCTCCCGACCCACCTGACTTCATCCCAGGCCTGGAAAACAGAAAGTAGGGCCACGTGATCGGAGAACCGCGAGCCAGCGAAGTTCCTGTGGACATATCCGAGGCGCTTGCCCTCATTGATAAAAGGCTCAGGGAAACATGTTGCTGCAGAGATGGTGCATGCAGCATCTCCAACACTATACAGAAACACCAACACATGCAGTTAATACCATAATGCATCAAAGAGCTTAACAATGATGTCATTTCATTACTGTAACAGCCTATGCAGTAATAAACAAAAAGTGCATATAATAGTATATTGTTTATAATGCACTTAAAATATATATTTGCGTATATATTATTTACAAATAAGCAAAATGAGCATTACTTTCCATTCCAGTAATTCTAAACTGGTCTGGGGAGATTTCTACACAGTTAAGGTTGGGTAAATAAACTCTTACTTAAAGATGCATCCCATAATCATCATCTTCCCCAGACGCGGTTCGATGGGCAGTTTGGCTAGAATGCGTCCCAGTGGAGTCAGCTCATCATTACAGTCTAGAGCATCCAGCTCTGGGGAGCAACAGAGGCTTGTTTTCAGTTAACGCTTCATGTTTACTTCGAGATCATTACTGTGAGCATGCAATGAAACATTAAAAAGCACCGCTACAAATTGTAATTGTCGAGGCGGTGTATGACAGAAGCTGCACCTCTAAGAGTGTGTTCAGCTTCAATAACAGCATCCAATGGGGGAGGCTCAATGGCTTTGGACAGGAAATTGCCGATGCCACCCAGTCTCAGCAGCTTGATGCTGAGTGCCACCTCATGCAGGGGTGTGCGGAAGATTTCTGGAGTCATGTGGGTCTCTAGCCTGTTAAAACATTTCTTTTTGAAGTAGACATTTTGGAATGACTGAGGAAGAAAAATAGAAAACAAGTAAATCTCACTTTTCAAAACGAGCTCTGCTGCACAAGTGAAAACAGAAGCCTGGTCTGACTCTGCCGGCTCGCCCCTTCCTCTGCTCCAGGTTGGTTTTGGAAGCCCACACTGTGGCGTAGTTTGTCATGTTGTTGTGAGAGGTGAACAGTTTCACCTTTTGCCTGCATGACACATTCACTTTAAAACATTTTCGGGAAAAAATGTATATGAGTACATATACTAGAAAAACCTACAATAGTTCAAAGAATCACATACTTGCAGGAGTCAATGACGAAGACCACATCGTTGATGGTAATGCTGGTCTCGGCAATGTTGGTGGACAAAATGACCTGTGAGGTGATGGCAAAGTTGATTCGAAAGTTTCGAAACAAACGTGGAAATTCATAAACTACTATTTAAATTCATATAATTCGACAGACCTCACATACTTAGAATCAATGTATAGTATAATGCAATGTAAGTCGCTTTGGATAAAAGCGTCTGCCAAATGCCTAAATGTAAATGTACCTTAGTGACACCTTCAGGGGACGTTTCAAACACTCTCCTCTGTTCTTCTCTTGGGATCTGAGAGTGAAGGGGCAGGACTCTGTACTGATGACCACCTGAGAGAGACAACATGAGAGGAATCATCATGAAGTGTAGGTGATGTGTGCACTAGTCAAGACATCTGTATGAACAATGTTAAGTCAGTGAAATCCATCTAAACTACAGACCAAAGTGTGGGTTCATCTCCAGATGTTTCTGCATGGAATAGATGAGATTCCAGCCAGGCAGGAAGACCAGCACAGCCCCAGGTACTTCCAGAGTTTCAATGTACTTCAGCAAAGCCTCAATCAGCTCAAAGGGAGTTTCCTTCTCATTCAGCTGAGACATGGCACGCTTGGTTTCTGGAGTATACTCTGGTCCGCAAATAACATTGCAGTTCACCTGCAGTCAAGCATTTCAGGGTTAAAAACTTCATGAAATGGCTTGACAAGCTCATGTTTTTAGCCTGTCTTGATGCATGGTCTTCTGGAGTTTTGTTTGTTGAGAAAATTATGATGTGTATGTGATGTCTAAATAATGATGTAAGCCTAAGCACATCTATGAAAATAGTTTTTATGCATCTCCTATGTGAAGACATCTGGACATACTTCCTCATCTCCTCCATCTTCGTCTTTATCCTTTTTCTTCCTGTCCATTGGTGGTGGTACAAACTGGGTCATCTGAATGCAGTCTTCCAGAAAATACTCTGAATCAAGGAAAATAAATGGTCAGGTTTCCGTGAAGAGTTTGAGCTGTAGAGCCAATATGATAAATGATAAAGGTAAATAGTTCACTCACCTTGTACGGCATGTGCACGTCCTTGCACCTCAATGACAGGGCAGCTGAAGAAATATTCCCTAAACATGGTGGTATCAATGGTGGCAGACATGAGGATGATGCGCACATCAGGATAAGCCTGGACCACGTCTCTCAACACCACCAACAGGAAATCAGTCTGGAGAGACAGACCGGTAGAATATACATCAACTACCCTAACACAGGAAACAACTGAGAAAAGCCATAATGATGCGATGACACGTTTAAATCACGTTACCACTAGACTTACATTCAAGTCCCTTTCATGGATTTCATCCACAATCACATGACTGATGCCACGGATACCAGATTCCAGTTTCCTTAGCAACACCCCTGTGATAAAAGGGTGTAGTTTAGAAGTACTGTGTCTGTTATATTA
>JAZGTI010016527.1:0-12727 GCA_036877585.1 Botia kubotai
ACAGGACTCTCAGTATTCCCCCGAGTGCTGCGAGAGGGTGGTCATTAATATCTCTGGGCTGCGCTTCGAGACACAACTCAAGACTCTGGCCCAGTTCCCGGACACTCTACTGGGCAACCCCAAAAAACGAATGCGCTACTTTGACCCTTTAAGAAACGAATACTTCTTTGACAGAAACCGTCCGAGTTTTGATGCCATTCTTTACTATTATCAGTCGGGGGGGAGGTTAAGAAGACCCGTCAATGTTCCCTTGGATATGTTCTCAGAGGAGATTAAGTTCTACGAGCTCGGAGAAGAAGCCATGGAAAAATTCAGAGAGGATGAGGGCTTCATTCGCGAGGAAGAGCGCCCCCTGCCGGAGAATGAGTTTCAGAAACAGCTCTGGCTGCTTTTTGAGCATCCCGAGAGTTCAGGGCCTGCGAGAGGAATAGCAATAGTGTCTGTCATGGTCATTCTCATTTCCATTGTAATCTTTTGTTTGGAGACCTTACCAGAGCTGAAAGAAGATCCACATGGACGACTCCAAATGATCGGCAACAGCACATTTTATTACAAATCGAATATTCTGACCGACCCTTTCTTCATTGTGGAGACGCTCTGCATCATCTGGTTTTCTTTTGAGCTGATTGTTCGTTTTTTCGCCTGCCCAAGTAAAGCAGCGTTCTTCAAAAACATGATGAACACAATTGATGTGGTGTCAATTATTCCATATTTCATAACACTGGGAACTGAGATGGCGGAGGACCCTGATGAGGGTGGAAGAGAGGCCAAGGGTGGAGGAGAACAGGCCACATCTCTGGCCATTCTCAGGGTTATCCGTCTGGTCAGGGTGTTTCGGATATTTAAGCTCTCCAGGCACTCCAAGGGGCTTCAGATCCTGGGCCAGACGCTGAAAGCCAGCATGCGAGAGCTCGGACTGCTTATCTTTTTTCTGTTCATTGGCGTCATCTTGTTTTCCAGTGCTGTATATTTCGCAGAGGCTGAGGAGAAGGATTCCTTTTTCACAAGTATCCCGGATGCCTTCTGGTGGGCAGTGGTTTCAATGACCACCGTGGGCTACGGAGACATGTACCCTGTTACCATAGGGGGCAAGATCGTGGGCTCCCTGTGTGCCATTGCTGGAGTGCTAACCATCGCACTACCTGTGCCTGTGATTGTGTCTAACTTTAACTACTTCTATCACAGAGAAACTGAAGGTGAGGAACAAGCCCAGCTCCTTACGGTGAGCAACCCGAACATTGCGTCTGATTCCAACTCCAGTCGACGTAGCTCATCTGTTGCCAGCAAGTCGGAATACATGGAAATAGACGACAATCTCAATAACAGCATTGATAATTTCAGAGAGGCAAACCTGCGAACTGGAAACTGCACGGTTGCCAATCAGAACTGCGTCAATACGGGGAAGCGCCTCACAGATGTTTAGATCTCCAGTTTCATTCCGGGGTTATTAAAAACACCTGAACTGTACATAGTGTAGTTTATTAGTACTATCAGAATGCTTTAACCGGGCCTCTGATAATGTGTTGTTTAATCACAAATCTTTTATCTCGATATCTACAGTATGCATTTAACAGATGTTTTTATCCAGAGCAACTGACAGCATTCAAGACTAACCCTACGTCATCATGTGTGCTCCCTGGAAATCGAACCCGCGACAAGGATTACAGTCTACAATCTGCCTATGGATACTAAATATCATACAATTGTCAGAGGTATTAAAGACAAAATGACACCAATAGAAATAAACTATACATAGGCTACATGGGAAGGGTCAAGCGTCTGGGATTTTGGAGTGGGGACTTTGCATTTTATTATGGTTGTGACACACTAAATCATTCAGTAACTCATTTTGCGAGTATTTTATTAGCATTTTCTCAGCAGATAATTTTTACTATCAGTGCACCATACATTTATTTGTTGGTTGATTTATTGTTTGTTTGCTGTTTGTTGGTTTGTGTCTGTCTGTCACAGTCTGTTGTGAAGCATTAACAAACTGAATGTTCAATCTCAGTTCATTCATTATGCAGATGAAGGCATGAGATCTGTTTGACATGCTATGCTTTGACATGTATCTTGCTTTAACACATAACATGGCAACTGATTTCTAACACTGCCTGTTAAAAGCACAACTTTCTTAAACGTTTTAAAAACTTTACAATAAAACATGTTCCAGGCAGTATTAAAGTATAGCTTTTAAAGTATAAATGTGTTATAAAAATGTACATATTTAATACTGATTTACTCCTCACTTGTTCTATAGTTCTGTGATGGGCTCTTTCTAGTTATATTTATTAACGATAGATATAATTCATGATATATTTTAAGAATAGTGCCTTCTGCCCTCTGACTGACAGAGAGAGTCTCCGCGTGCAATAGTTACAGTTGTGGGAACCGTCTGTTTTCAAACGTGCTTATAAGGAAAATTCCAGAACTGTTCGGATGGAATTTAAGGACATGGTCCCTCGACATCCTTGTTCTTATGACAGAATCCAAACACTTGCATCTCTGCATCAGACGTTTCTTTACATAGAAGTGTAAACGTTTAACGTTTGTGTTTTTGGAGCATCATTACAGTTTCTTTGGTACTGGTTGTTCTTTGGTTCTTGGTTTATGTGGATCTACCTCAGAGTGTGCTTGTGAACTTCATATCCAGTGAAATCACTGTATCCTATGAGTTCCAACTACCGAATGGAAATGTTTCTAACACACTGTAATGGAAAAAGATGAACACAGCAAGGACGGCAACACTAGCCATTTCTGAATGATACTATACAAGCACAACATTTGTTAATGCTATCACGCCCACAGAGCATCATCAGGGATTGTGACTGAAAGAAACTGCCATTATTATCACAAATATTTGTACTAATGTATGTTGAGATCTAAACATGATACCTTTAAATTGAGTGTAAACGCTGTCTTTCGAAACCTAAAGCACTTTAATGAAACGCTGTATGTATTTATAGGTTTTGAACAGGAAGGAATAAATGTCTGACAGGTAAAAGAAGGACTCTGGAGGCAGTGTGTTGTATTGTCCATGTTGACGTGCTGTTAGTGAATGGAACAGAACATAATCTTAATCAGCTTTGTTTTCCTGCAACCCTTTAATTCATATTTAGAGGCATTTAAAATATTAATTTACACACAGAGCATCAGGACTGTGGTGCTTTGCCTAAAATAGTTTTAGAAAACATATGAAAAAGACAAATATATTTTTACAATGAACATACGTTTATACAGATGTCAGTTTAAGGTATCTATAAAATGAATCTATAAGTGAATATAGGTGTCTTCAGTGTAAAACAAGCTTACATTACAACAATGAAATATAATACACCGCCGAAGCAAATATAAACTGAAAATAATATTTTTTCATGTTATTTATGCAGGTTACAGAGGAATTAACAAAGAAATACATCTAATGAATCTAATGAAAAACGAGATTAGATCAGACGACATCACATCAGCGTGTGTTTCTGGAAAGAGTTTCCTTACATTGTCAGTGTCATGAGTCTGGTGTAAATGAATGAAAGGATTGTATGTGTTGATTTCTGCTTTTGATTTGTTTGTGTGTATTTCATCTCTCAGAAGAGTGTTATATGACATATATGAAACCTAAGCACTTTGAGATGATGCATGCCGAGAGCTTCTGGCTGCTGCTCTGACATGGATCATGCACATGCTGGGAAGCGCTTTCTCTGTCTGTCTGTGATGAGAAACGATCTGTGTTTTCAGTTTTGCCAACTTTAATACACATTGGCATGGGCTGAGGAGGCGTGTTCTGTTATCTGAACAGTTTAAGTTCTTTTTAAAGAATGTTTTTTTTAATTCATTTAACTTTAGGGAAAATAATTAAGCTTAAAGGATTTCTGTTGATAAATTATTAAAAACCTCATCAACAAATTGTTTCTGTTCTGTTGTGATCATTGAAAATGGATCTTTATTGAGAACATCATTTCTGTCACACTTTCTTACATAGTTGATATTATTATTGTTACTATGAATGATGGAGATGATTTGATTTGATGAGATTTCTCTTCTTTGTGTCACCTCAGATATACCCTGAATAAACTGTATTTTATTCTCTTGGCAGAACTAAATAATTGTAAATAAAAAAGTGTTCACTATCTGTGGCGTTGTTTTAAAGTAGATTATTAAAGAATTGTAAATAAAGTCACATCAAAAACACAGAATTCCTCAGAATTGCTTTGTAAAATTGTCCTAGGTCAATAATTATAGGGATGTGTGCCAACAGATAAAATATTACCAAACGAACAACTTTAATAGGTTCACTTCTTCCATTTAATTAAATTAGGCGAAGATGACTTACCCTAAACTGCCTGAAAGTGGAAATTCCTCAAAAACCAGAATCCAGGTTTAAATGTAGTGTTAAACTGACATGCTTGATCGGTTACCATGTTTGACCTACCAGTTCTAGTTCAGTGCAACAGTTTAGTACTGTTGATAGTACAGGTCATTTAAAATTTTACAATGTTAAAAATAACATAATAATAAACATTATTTATTAGCCCGTCAAGCTATCTCCAGAACATAATATAAAGTTTTCCTCTCAGGTCTCAATGTCATCAAATTTCCAAAGGAATATTTAAGAGATCCGATTAATATTGGCTGAGAAGAACATAGGTGTGATTTGTAAAGTGGGGACTAGAGGGTTAGTAACCCGGGGACCCAGAGATTGGCTGTTTAATTTAGACGGTGCAACTTATGTTTTCATTGTATATTAATATGAATTAAACATATTCATCTTAGTGTATCTAAAAGATGATAACAACTTAGCAATGCTAGTGTAAAGGGCCCTGCCAGTGGACAAATAGTCAAAATTATTATGTGAAACACAAAAGAAAACCCTGCAAAGGGTCTGTCACTCTGCAGGAAGTCATGAGTTGATTACGCAGCTCCTTCAATCAGCAAGAAATGAGAGACGTCTCCTAACGTTACATTAGGGACACTTACGTTTATTTTCACACTTGTTAATAGCTAGCTCTGAAATCTGTGCTGATTGGGTCTGTGTCTCCTGCCCGGGTCCGTGTCTTGCTTTTAGATAATAGACGGTCCAGGTCAGTTCTGAATAGCACATTTATGGCATTTTTTGGGTTCTGTGTTTGTTCAGGTCCAATTTTAAAATAACAGACAGATCCGGGTCCATTCTGTGTATCACATTTCTGCATCTCTTCAGTTTTGGACCAAATTTCTGATTCCGGTGAAAACCTCTACTGTGGACAGTGCAGCTGTGAACAGTGAAGTTAATTGTTGGAGACAAACTGTAGATCCTCTGTTAGACAAGGACCTTTAGAGGCCAAAGGTAGTGTAGCAGTGGCCTGGGAAACATTCTCTTCTGTTGGTCCATATCATTGACAACCCTTCATCTCTGAGGATGAGGAATAAGTTAGAACCCTTTCTGTTGTTGTAGGCCTTTATCTAACCACACTGGCATCTGTGTGTACACGTCAAAGATCCATCTCGCAGGGTGAGAACAGCTGGGCCTCTGAAGAACTCTGTCCGGATGTCACCTCCAAAACAGCCACAGTCATCTTCATGACATCTAAAGCATCATTGGGAAAGGGCTTGCACAGGATAGTAACAGTCTGAGAGTGTTTTTAAGAGTTTGTTTACAGTGTGTGTGTGCGTGTGTGTGTGCGCACCTGAAGCACTGCGGGACGGTTTGGCGCAGCCTTGAGCTCGGTGCATGCGAGGTTGGTGTGGGAGGAGATGCAGGGAAAAATATATAGACATAAAGAGATGCAGCGAAAGAGAGAGAGGGAGAGAGAGAATAGAAATTAGAGGAAAAAAGGAGAGGTAGGCAGAAAAGAGCGAATGAGTGAAGAGCCAGTGATTCAACTACAGAGCACTGAAACTGGGGTCTGCACGCCTACAGGGAAGAACAAGTACATACACTCACAACACACCAAACACACACAACCACATACTCACAAACACACACACACACACGCAGAAATACAAACAAATGTCGAGAATCACCCAGCCAGCACACACACAGAGATACACAAATACACAACCTCACACACAGACACACACACACACAACCACACACAAGCACATTGTCATTCTGTGCAGATAAAGGCCGTCATGTTCTGTACCAGAGGCATTATGGGAGTAACTGTAGACTGGACTAAAAATACTGTGTGCTTTATGCCAGCATATGTTCTCACACTGGAAGGCATTTCAAAAGACGCATGTTTACAGATTCATTTCCTCACAGGTTTAAAGAATGTGCATGTTTAAACATTGTAAAAAATGTTTTCATATTCCTTAAAACAATATACAATTACTCAAAAGGCAACATTGTGCAGTTTAATACTTGTTTTCGAGATATTTGTTTTGCCAAATAAGATTTTTACTTAAACAGAAATCTAGGCACATTTAGTGAGGTTTAAGTCTAAAGCTAAAATAAATGCTAATGGGGTACAAAGGTGGCGTGTGTTCTTTCATCAACCTCTGCCATTGGTCGGACAAACAGACAGTCCCACCCCCAACTCATACTGTTAGTTGACCAAATGTTCTTATGTCCGACTCAAGTCAAGTCACTCAAGCAAACAGTTTACAATTCCGTTTTCTGCCACTAGTGTAACAAAGGTTATCTTTAAATATTAACCAACAAAATGTATTTTCTTAAAGATGCAATCCTTAACTTTTTATTTGGTAGATAATAAACAAACATAAGTTATTGAGCAAGTTTATAACAGATGAGTGTTTAAAATGCCTCCTTACCTTTGCCCTGTTTTGCAACAAAGTTTAAAATAATGATTTATAATTTTATAAATCAATTTATAATAATTTTATACGTTTATAATAATGATTTATAATTTGAGCTGTCAAGTCCAATTTTCCAGCAAATGTCAGTTTGACTTGTAATAACATCACAGAAAACAGAAAGAAGATCCAGCTACTAAATAGCTTGTGTGGATACTGAGGATGACAGAGTGTTTGCAGCTTGTTTGCATGGCAGTTGTTTAGTATTTAAGCTTGTTATCTGTTCAGAATACACCTGGGCGAGCAACTTGTAATTGTATGTTTTCACCAGAGATGGCAATAAAGAGACGAGTTACTTGCAGCTTCAAGAGTGTTTAAACAACAATGTAGTGAAAAACTGAAAAGTTCTTTGCGTTTCTGATGTTTCATGTACACTCAATGACTGATGTTGTCATAGTGATCCACGTTTACACACACCTGCCAACATGAATAGAAATGTAAGAAACCCATAAAACATCATTATATTTGTGCCTTTTAAGCTCATTTATTTATTTCTTTAAAGATGTTTGGATATTTTTACTAAAAAACATAAAAATCTGTTTAGAAAAATAGTTTTTTGCAATGCAGAGCCAAACAAAAGCATGTATATTTTACACTTTCTACAGTGTACTTCCTACACTTTCCCAGCTTGTCCATTGGGTCAACCTCTCTCTCACTCCTCTGATAGCCCACTTGTACAGCCTGTTGCATAACACCACCAGTCTGTTGAATTATTAAGAGCCCTTCCATCACTGCATTGTCCCAGTTCAATCAGTGAGCTGATCTTTGTCAAACTAAAACCTTTGTGAATGTGCTGCCCCCCCTCACTTAATCTAACCCGTCAACAGTTGCATGACGCTGCTGGATTGGTCGATTGATTGATTGATCCAATGGGCTGGCTGAGATTCCAGCAGTGAGACTGTCTTACTGTCTCATGCAAAAGGATCCAAACGGCAGATCTCAGCGAGACGACCAACATGTAACCGCGTGACAGAAAACTGCATTAACTCACATGAAACATTACAACACATGCTTCTACATGTGGCCTCAGTCACAGATTTTAAGGTACAGTCTGTACAAAAATGAAAAACAAAAATATAATAAAACTTATGGTGTTAATGTGTGAACCAGTGTGATTAATGCAATGAATGTAAATCACTTCAATAATAAGGTATTTCTCAAACATCATCACAATTCATGTCAGCCACAGTAATGCAGTCTCATTAAATTATCTTCATGAAGGTCTTTTTCCAGCAAATATTGAGATAATAATCAATCAGATTGATTAATTCACATTAGGACTTTCCATAGACAATGACAATGACTGTACAAACTGTATATTCTATCCCCTAATCCTCACACTACCCCTAAACACAAACAAATAAGCATCTTTCAGTGTTTAATAATCTATTTCCCTTGTGGGGACCACTGACACACACACACACACACACACAGTAGTCCTGCTCCTCAGGCTTCATTCTTCATGGCCCATGTTCAAATAATCACACATGATCTACTGAGATACAGGCAGCATGTCACTCTTTATCTACTGCAGAGCATGCAGCGTTTTATTGTGAACATTATGACTGCTGGTCCTGGATCAGTTCTGTAGGCTCAGGTTTATATCTACAGATATATTTACACATTGTTTCATTTGAAGCCAGTTGCACTAGATTCTGTATGATTGTAAATGGCATCATCAAATAAGTGTTACATGTAGTTATTCTAACAGTTGTATAGAGCCCAGCAATAACAACATGACAAATGAATGAATAACAATTTCACCCAGCAACAGCAGTTGAGACATGTGGAGGTGTGTGTTCTGTTGTCAATGTTCACACAGTTTCACTGAACTAGATGCAATATGCACTATAATGTCATTTACAGTCTGTAAATGTATATATTGTATATATTAAGAAAACTAAAACACCATTGTCTATAAATATTGTAATACACTTACATAATCTTAGACAGGCACCATAACCTTGATGTATTGCACACAATATATATGGACAACTATTTATGTTATGTTGTATATGATGTATAGTCTTGCAGGCTGGTTTTATTGCAATTATTCTGTGGCAACTAAACAGTTAGTCACATGACTTATTAACAGCTCAAATGATTGGCTCAGACATACCATTCAAAAAGAAATTTGATTCGGGCCAAATCTGACCTAAATTGTCACACATTAGAACTTACTTGTACTTGTACAAGGTGTTGAAAGGAACGCTCAGGTAAAACCCTAAGAAGAGGTGAGAAGAGCAGTGGAACACAATGCACTTTATTCACTAAGCTGATAAGGCCTAACAGAGGTCAAAATGTGTGCAGCACACTGGGAGTAAGCTGAGCAGGGTTGCTGAAGGCAGACTGAGAAGATGAGCCATGCTAATTACTGATGTAGCCTAGTGGGAAGGCCAGATGCAAATATGTTGACAGAGACCGGCAACAAAAATGACCTCACATGAGTCAGTGCTTGGACAGGAAGCTGCAGCCATGAAACTGCATCATGAGGGTGATGTTCTGATGTGACAGCTGTGCTAATAAACAGCATCTTCTACCCAGACATCAAATAAATGAAGATAATGAAGAATCTGACTTTAAATGCAATCAGCTTTCTTCAAAGTCTTCATTTCATGAATCAGTGACAGTCTTAACAGTTCATGGTTGACTTGCTGTCTTTGAAGACGATTTGTACCTCAGGCTCAAATGCTTTTATATATGCTTGTATATGCTTATATGATAAACACTTATTAAACACTTCTATGCTCGTAGAGATGATTGACAGCCCTGAATGTTTACAATTCGCTCTTCATGTGAAACAGTAATTGCTGCAGGTTTAGGAGAGTCAGATTTAAGAGCTTGTTTAATACCACACTAAATCAAATTTAATTTAATATACAAGGAGCACACAAAACCCCCAGATTCCGTCCCTAACATACAAAAAGGTTGCAGACATTGGCCTCAGGATATGTCCCTTTAACATATTTGGGAAGGACAGCAGGATGATGTTGTGCCCCAGAACACCAGACTGTGTGTGCCTTTCTGTTTTTCGTTCTTTGAAATCAGTATAGTTAATATTATGTATGGTGACCTGTGTGTATTAACACAAGAGTTACACATGGCACAGCATTAACCTGAACCACAGGTTTTTATTTTTAAGTTACTGGCCCTGTACTGCAACCTCCACACTGGGTACCCAATCAGAAATGTTCATGAAAGAGCAGTGAGATAACGGATGGGTGGAGTTTGGTTACTGCCAAACATACATCAACATGGTGAAGAGGTGATATATGCTGATAGTATTATACTTATAGTAATTATATAGAAGTATCTATTGCCTACAGCCCGGATGGCATAAAGACTATGAGAATAGGTTACATAACTATATAAACAAGCACACAGTAGTGAGTATGCTCACCTTTATTCCAGTTGGACAACATTCGCTTTGCGGTGTGAGGACATCAAGCCTGTTTCAAAATACTCTCCCATGTATCTGTGTGGACTCACACCCAGCACCCCACAGGTCTGTACTACTGTAGGTCTATTAATCCACCACAATCTAAATGCAACTAATGTATATAACTTGATACATTGAATATTGAAATAAATATAGTTGTTAATAACACAAGAGTTTGCTTTAAACCACAGTAATCGTAGAATCCAGCCTGTTTTCCTTTTACCCTAAAAAAAATTGCTGTGCTTTTTTCTTTGAAATAGTTCTTGCAGCTTTTAAAAATATAAAGGTTTACTTTAAACATATTATTCATATATTAACTATGTAACTTATGAAATATGCTTTCAATTTTCAACTATTGATTTTATTTGAATTAAAACATGATGGTAGTAACTGCAGAATGTTAGCGGCATTTAAAATACATTATAAAAAGAGTTTAAGATTGCATGAGTGCATTTTTTGTTTTTGCTGGAGTAATTGCTGGCCCTGCCTGGCCACCCCTATGAAAAATCCCAGGTTTTACAATCTTAAACATAGCTCAGAAATATGTCTCACACATACTTGTATATGATTCATACTGCAGCTATAGCTACTCGCAAAATGGACCAATTTAACCCATTGTGTGACAAATACATGAGAAACTAATACAGCAACAAACATCAGAGCGCTTGCTCTGAGTGGGACACAGAACGACAGTTCATTGTTATGTGATGTTCTCAAGACATTCTCTAGAGTCCCCAGTTACAAAAGCAATTACAGTCTCCCTGTTAGGTTAGAGATTACTTAAGAATAATATATTTATTGAATGCAATGATATCAAGCCAGTCTTTTTGTTTGGTAAGTAAATGAACAATTTTTGTGTTGTTGAGTGTTGTCATTTTTAATTTGCCCACGGAAAACCTTCGTAGGGTCCCAAAAGAGCAAATCCACAGGGCCCACTTGGGGTTTAGTGTGTGTTTGGGGACACTCAGTGGGCCCGCACGGCATGTTTGCTGCTTCTGTAAATTATAAGAGAATTTTAATTTTCATAAAGTATGTCGAGCAGGTGCATCTCAGTTATTTAAAAACAATGTATACAGTCATCATATATACACATGTTGTGTATATATTCGTTATAATAATTATTTTTGTTATGCATTAAATAGAGTTTTAAATCCGATGTTAAATCGCCAGCTCGTGAGTGATTGTCATAAACCGAACTATTTATTCCAGCAGAGGGCGCTGTGTACTCTAATGCAGAACCTTAGACTCGAAGACTCAGCATCGTTCTTGTCATATTGAACACATTAGATTCTACATGTTGTCATCTATACATTTCAAATACCTGAGTTCTGTATCTATAAATATATCTAAATATGAGGTTCATGATCCATGGACATGTAAGAGAGATGCCTGGCTCCGTTTTTGTAATGTATTTAATACTTGATCTTTTAATATTTGATATTTCATTTATGCAATGATGCCGTCTTGTACAAACTGTTGAAGCCCATGACACAAAACTGACTAGATGCATTCACAAAGTCTTTATTTATATTTTTTCTAAATTAATTTTTATTCATATGAACTGTACATGTATTAAAGTCAAACAGCCAACAAAAAAATTCATTACCATGAAACATGATAACATGAAACTTTTTCTCTTCTAATTTTCATTAAATAAAACAAGAGTTGGCACAAGTGTGTGACATGTATTATTTGAATTGGATATTAAGTACTTCTGGTTCCCTCAGCAGCATCTGCTGTTTATTCATACAATACATCTGAAATGCTTTAATTGTTCCGCATGCTGTCCAGCAGGAACCTGGTTACAGGTTTTACTCTGAAATTCATTTCAGGTTTTTTACTTCTCTTAAGTCACCAGTAGAGGTCGCTCATTCATTCTGTTCATTTTATACAGCGGCTTCTATAGTTTATCTGACGATCATTGCTTAAGCTACATCAAATAATGTATTGAATGACGTAAGAAAAGGATGTATATTTGTAAAATGATCAAGAATTACAATGTCCTTCTCTGAAGTGTTTGGGTTATTTCTGCAGGTACAGGTACACTAACCATCATTTTAAACTGAATTGTATCAATTCACGTAGTTAATGTGTGTGTAAATCTGTGTTGGTGAATAGGACGTTTCTGTCGTATTTATGATTTTACACACAACACATACAACACAATCTAGTTTTACATTCTAGCATGATTTCTGCAGGTTAATAACTCTTTATTGCGTGTATTATTGGTGGTGGATAATATTGTGCGCTGAGCAGTTCTGCTCTGCTGCCTCCTACGCTGCACATGTCAACAGTGTGAACATACCCCAGTCATGTCTGAGGAAGTCAGAAAGAACAGATGATGATTGCTGCACTCACTTTATGACATCTAGAAATAACTGTTTGGCCCCTATATATATATATATATATATGTTCAGTGTGAATGTATATTTAACAGAATATATATATGTTCAGTGTGAATGTATATTTAACAGAATATATATATGTTCAGTGTGA
>JAZGTI010016528.1:0-12726 GCA_036877585.1 Botia kubotai
ATAGGATGTGAGATCAAAGTGAAATTAAATTTTGTCAAATCTAAATAATAATGTATCCATAAACACATGATATTGTTTCCCCTGAGATCTGCCAGCCAGAACTTTAGAGTCCAATAATACATGTATGTTTCACTCTTAAACCTTGTATATTATTTATTATAACCACTTATTGGTAACATGGGACTGTGTACTTTGTACTTTAATTTGACACCTTGAAATAAATAAATATGTCCTAGCTAGAACAGCTAGAAAGCT
The DNA here is from genome assembly GCA_036877585.1 of Botia kubotai. Taxonomy (NCBI): domain Eukaryota; kingdom Metazoa; phylum Chordata; class Actinopteri; order Cypriniformes; family Botiidae; genus Botia; species Botia kubotai. The sequence continues at coordinate 256 of JAZGTI010016528.1, forward strand.
GTTTTTGCTCTCAGTATGACGTAACTAAATAAGAACACAGTAACTTTCCAAGGTTGTGGGAAGAAAAGTTCGGAGGTATTAAAACAAACTTTGTGGTCTGTGGTTTGTTTAGCTGTTATTGCTCAAGTTACTGATGACGGCTTCAGTAGAAAATAATAACAAAAAATGGACAGTTTCAAGGTGTTTCTTTAACACCAATATGTTTCAGGACAATTGCATTAAAGTGCTAGCAAATAAATGATAAAAGGCAACATATAAATAAAATCAAAAATGAAATGAAAGTAACAATTTCATGTAATAAACATGCCAAAAACAACAATGAAAAAATCTGGAATTAATCTTTCTTGATACTACATTTAATAAACCCTTTTCCTTTATCTGTACATTTTCCATTAACCCTAAATACAGAAGATAACTGACATGATCTATGTCATCAGCCATTTAAATTATCACAGCATCCATAAAAGTCATTATTAGAAATTGAAACGTACAGAGGCATGATGGGCCTCTATATGTGATCTTACAGCCTTGAACAAGAAAGGTTCTTTTATCCAGTTGGGTAAATGGAGCTTAATGGAATACACATCCACAAATAGCACACTTTCCACCAAATACCAATTTTCTGTTTCATCTCACAAAACAATGACAGATAATTATGTGTACTTCATTAAGGCAATGAAAAACAAATTATATTTATAGCTGAGGTTCTATCTGGTTTTGCTTTGCTATCAGTGTGAGCAGCCATTCCTGTCGCCCACTTCAGCAGATAACCGTCATGGGAACCTGACTGTAAGTCTCCGACAGTATCCCCTGCCCTTCAGCCACTGATAACAGCAGCTTTGTACTGTGTTTTAGTACATGGAACTGATAAACACACAATCACCTTTAAGCTATGAGGTTCCAATAAACCCTGCCAATAAGCACATTGGAAAGCAGTGATTAATAGACACTCATTTCCTGCAATTAATCCAAAACCATCAAATCAAGCTCTAACTTTTTCCCACATTTAACCTTACGATTTCCATGCTAAATACATTAAGCATTATATTGCATAATATATTAGCATTATAATGAATAATATTATTTATAATTATTAATCAATGTCCTAAAGGACATTTGAGTGGTGCTTGTCTATGAAAAACTTTGACAGGATGCTAGAGTGTTGTGGAATGTTGCCACGGCAGTGTGTTACTGCCGTAGCAACCTTTAGTGTGTTACTGTTAAGCATATGGGTCCTTGTGAGGGTGTTACTGGGTGGTTTCTTAGGGGTTGTGGGTACTTCCCAGGTGGTACCACCCTTTAAACCACTATGATATTTTTTCTCAAGAATTAGCTTAGGACATTGGAAAAGTTTATTGTCTTCTAGGCAAAAATTAAGGCTTGCCGGTCCAAACACTTACGTATAAACGTATGATTTGAGATGTAATTTATGTCTGTAGCAGAAACGTATAGCAAGACAACAAGACAAGTTATGCGCAAGTTTGCATACTTAAATATGAGCAATAGGCTTTGTCACAAATCACAACAGCAATAATTAACAGCATTATATTCCCAACACAACTGCATCTAATATAAACTGTGACCTCCATCAAACAAGGCAATGATGGATGTTTTGTGTTTAAATATTGTATGCAGTGAATTGTTGTGATGTTTGACATTTATTTAGACTAGTAAGGGCCCCCTCTTGAAAGGAAGTCGTCATTTGCCCAAACACCCTGTGGCTGACACACTGGTTGTGCTCCTGCCCGATAAGCAGCCGAAACAACTGTTTCAAAATGCACCACAAAACCACTTGGAATGTTCTGGAATTATCAAATCAGGAACCACACTGTCCAAGTTTACTTAAATGGCAAAGAAATATTGACGCAATTGCAAATACAACTGTCACCAGCTTTGTAGTAATCCAAACCACAGTGTCAGCAAAATCAAACTTCACAAGTTTGCCTGAATCTCCCAAAACTTTTGCATAATAACTATAATCAGTGAGCAGCTGCTTTTTGTTAATGATGGCATCCACTGCAGTATACTGTCACAGAGCTGCAGTACAGATGCAGTAGTGTATACATACAGACTACATATAGATATAGATTATGCATTCCATCAGACCACTTAATTTTCACTACAGTCTTTATACTGTAGTGTTCCTGTAACTAAACTGGTAGCACATGGGATTAGTAATGCCAAGGTTGTGGGTTCAATTCCCAAGGAACTTTGAAAAAAATGATTTGTTGAAATGTATGGGCCCTTGAATGCACTGTAAGTAAATGTTTACATTATAATGATTACATTCCTTGCCTATTTAAACTCCTCATAAAAAGTACCTCATAAACTATTGGTACGTGTCAGGGAATCATCTTTAGCATAGCAGTTTTGATAGTGTCCATATTAGCCGAACTGTATTCAAGGCCAAACAGTGTCAGGGGGCCCATAGCCTCACTGTACATCACCTATCGCCTGGCGCCTCAGTTCTACCCACATAGACACACACTGATAATAAGGCCAGAACTTCTCAATCAACCCTTAATACTGTTTTCTCAACTCAATAGCAGCACCCAAAGAGAATGTGAAGAAAATTTACATAGTATCTTCCAGCCTCTGGATTAATCAAATATAATGCAGATAATATATGTGCAAATATATGTGCAAATAAGTAGCAGTACTTATGAGTAGCCATCTAAAACACCTGCCAAATTTTGACTTAACATGAATATTTATCACTAACATGCAGAAACTACTAAGGAAATAAATACAATTTTATTGACAAATATTTCAATGAGAACAGCCAATGACAGCCAATGAACTGTCTAAACAAGCTCTCAAAATCTTTGTGTTGCTTAAACTACTAAAACATTTTTTGTTTGACTGTTTCCTTTCTCTAAACATGGAAGCAATTTTAGCATACTGCCAATAATTTGTGATTGCCCTCATTTCACCCCAGTGTGAGTTCGATCCCTTAGGGACTGAAGCAAAAGGCAGGAGAAGAACTCCAGCTGCTGAGGTTACTGTCACATCTGGATCTGTTCTCACTTGCTGTACCTGTGATAGAAAGGAAGTCCTGAACTCTATCCCTTCCAATCAGATTAAAATCTGCCTAAAACAATGCTTTGGTTTATAGACTGAGCACTATGATGTAACATGTTGGTTTTGGCTTTTAATTGAAGGCAGTTATTTCTTGTCTTGTAGAGGAGTTCAAAGCTTACATGAATGATTCTCATACAAGGGACAAAGAGCACTGTAATAAATGTAAAGATAGAATGTAAAGAAAGACTTATATAACTAAATTTTGGTCGTGAATGAGGTCATGAAATCCCCTGGCATTTCTACAGCTCATGATTGTACTAATCCTTAAGAATTTGGAAGACAAGTCTTACACTGGCAAAGCCTGCGAGTGCTTCATTAAGCATTTGTTGGTTCTTTGTTTCTGATGGCAAACTTGCCCTGAAGGACTTTTCTTTTCCTCTGAACAGCAGATAAGATGAAAGGACCATTTTGCCATTGAGGTGGTGATACAGTTTATGCAGCAAGATGGGACAAAACATCCTGATGGCATTTGTGTTTGATTATAATGTAGCTACATTTTAAACTTGAAATGTAAAACCTGAATTCACAGTCAGAAAACAAAACATAATCGAAATATCTCTTAGGTGAAAGTTTATAACATCAGGGCGTTTCTGTTTGTATAGGGCTGAAAAACCAGTCCACTGAGGCAATCCTACATGATCTTATTCCAGGTACTGTTTTTGGTAGTTATTGTCTAAATAGATATTACTACCTAGAGGGTTTTTAAAAACTTTGTCAGTGTCAGATTTTACGCAAGGCAAAGAACTGTGTGATTTTGTCTCCAGGAAAGAACATGTTTTTGGAAGTTGATGGATTTCTCTTTCTCCTTCATCGCTGGGAGTGCGCACATTGGCGCTTTCATACAAAACCCTGTTGTCAGAGCTACCCCACTACTTATTCAATAAAACAATTTAGCTCCTGAAGAGCTATTTTATTTAAAACAATATTTATATACAATCTCCCTGCTGAGTGGCACTGCTGCCTGACACCGATAAGAATTGAAGCATATGCAGGTAATCCAATTTGCCCTCTCACTCACTCACTCACTCACTCACACATAATATACCGTTATTAAACTGCATAGAAACAACTCAAGTCCTCATTACTAATTCTTAAGTGACGCTTTTGATTAGTAATAGATTTCGTTGAGGCTTTTGAATGCGCAGCGACAGTTTTTGACAGAGATGCTGCTGGAATAATTTTCTTTAGGGTGTTGTGAGCATTGAACTCGGTCACCTGTCTACAAATGCTTTTTGCTGTAGATGCTGTCACTCATTGATATTGTTTGTTTCGGTTGTATGTCGATCCAAACATGCAAAAATGTACACATTTCATGTACATAAAAATACAAATGAGATCAACATAAAAACTAAATGCATGCTAAACACAGTGTTTTGTTTAATTCACAGTATGTCTCTCTGTTTTTGTCACAAAACCCACTGGGACTGTGTCTGAAGCTTCATATGCTTTATTCCAGTAATCAAACTTTCTTTTTCCACTTCAGGCACCCTGGAATATATACAGTATATGGAGTAATGCCCGTAACTATAATTCAAAGGGCATGTGCCAACCACGGATGCCTCATGCTGAGGATAAAAGCGCTTCCCTTTGCTGTTCCTCTCCCTGTTTGCCATGGTCAGAGCACGTCCCCTGGCACTCCTGCTTGACGCAGAACAAACAGTGACAAAAAGCAAACTCTGGGTTTTTGAATTTGCACAAAGACGACCAAACTGTGCAGCCCATTATTCTGCTGGAGGGATTTTCTGTTACGCTTTGTGAGATGAAGCACAGATGGTCCAAAAAACAGTGAGAACTGGGTAAAAGGTGATCTGAGCAGTTTCTAAACAGAGTTGACATCTCTGCACACATTAAAATATGATTCTTGTGTGTGTCCATCAAATGTATCTACAGAAAAATCAGTTTGAATTAGCGAGCCCTAAACATTGCTTCATTTTATTATGCCTTTCTAATTTGGGTCGTTTTTTAAGAGAAAATTTATGATCCTATTAAAAAGCCTCAGTGGCCCCTACGTTGACAGCCCCTCTGCCCACATTGTTATCTGAAGGACAACAGTTGTATTTTCCAGTGAGACAGACATGTCTATCAGCAGAAGTGGGCTCAGCATGACATCATATAGATAACTTGCATTGGTTGTTTGTACTTTGATTTTGACTGGATATTCTTAACATGCCACATGGGTATTTAGCTAAATTTGAGTACATTAAGTACAACTGAGTAACATTTTATCTGTTTGCCTGCTTCAGTGTTGTTTTAGAACTTGCTCATTTCCAGATTCCTGATTCATCGAAAACAACTCGCCCAAAAATTAATTTAAAGAAAAACTTTAAATTAAAGAAAAAATCTCTCATAATTTACTCACTGTCATGCCATGCCAGATGTTTATGACTTTCTTTCTTTAACCGAACACAATCAGAGTTACATTAAATAATATTCTCGCTCTTCCCAGCTTTATAATGACATTAATAAGGGTCAGCATTTTAAAGCTCGAAAAAGCACATATATATGATTACTCCAGTGGCGTAATATATGTCTTCTAAAGTAATATATTCATTTGTGTGATTATACATTTTTATACTTTTTTCTCACAAATGTAGTTTTTCTTTAAAGTAAATCATGAGAAATGTTAATTGAAAATCATACAACAGTGATTATGATGGGGTAACTAGTCAATCTTGGAAAACCCCAATAACATTATCCAACAGAAAGAAAAACAAGAAAAAAGCTAACAGTTTCCCGAATGGGAATTTAATGTGAATAATTTACACTCCCATAACCACAAAAATGGGCAGTGTTGTCTCTGAGCACCCAAAGCATCATGTTTTCTAGCCGGTCTCATAAAACCAGTCATTTCAGATGGAAAAACTTCTGAATCTGTATCTGCTTGTCACTTCAGTCTCTGTAGGGAATGTTTTCATCTTTTGGAGAGCAAACAGGCAAGGAACAATGTTCTGTGATTGGCATCTGCCAATGGCCATTGAGTAATCACCACCTATAAAACGTGCTGACAAATAAGAACATGCTGTGTACAATGAGGGTGGTCAGTTTGAATAATTAATGCTCATGGTGGGAGCTCAGCTGTACTTCTGTGACATCATGTATCTTTAGGGCTTTTATTACTATCTCTTAATCCTCTACGAAACTTTTACATGCAGTGGGAGGGAATGACCTGTTCAGTCCTTGTGTTCTTCATTCAGAAATCTACTATAAAAACTATCTGAGGAACATGTAATGTAGGAGGACCTGATCTGCCAAATCTTCTAAATTAAATTAAACATCAAACAATGAGAGCATCTCTATCATTCTTCTCACGGTCTGAGCTACAAACAGATGAAAGGACGGAGCTGTTCTGTTCGTCTTTGCATGACCACAGACTTCCATCGTCAGTGGAGTTGTTTACAACACAGTCAGGACAACCACTGCTTTCACATAAAACAAGTGACAGTCATCAGAACATTTAACAAGTACCCTGACAACCAACAACAAAATAAAAGAATTAAGAACTTCTGGATCTTTTTCCAGTAATGGAAGACAGAGGGTACTGAAAAGTCATTGGCTTAAATGTCATAAGAACATGAATAAAACATTAAAGATATAAATAAATTAAAGGTAAAAAATATATATATGCATTGTTCTGTATTTCTACAGTGGAATACAGTGGCCTCTTTTTCACCTGGTGTGTAACACATGTGATGTGTCACAATCCTCCAGCAGATGTGTTCAGGGTGGATGGCCACCCAGGTAAGAAACCCGATCAGCATCAAGGGGAGTGAGGGAACATGGGTGGGACTGATCAGGGGTCTCCAGCCTGGATCAGGATTAATGGTGGATCCAAGTGAGGGTTTTACAGCACCAGCTGAGAGAGTGTATAAATTGACTGGACTGCCTGTGGTACGTCTCTCTCACACTGTGAATATACCCCCCAACCCTTCATTCACACACACACACACACTCACTCAATCCCGTCAACAGGATTGTCAGTAGGTTTTTGTTGATGACAGTTGTTTGGAATGCACGACAAGGAAGTGCATTAATGAATTATATTATTCAGCTCATGAGGGACCCATGCAGAAAACATGGAAAATCCTGTCTAGTCATCAAAAGGCTTTTATTCAAGAAAAAAGGTTGTGGAATGACATTTGCATATTTTAAAAGAGAGCATTTGTATTTGTAACAGAATATGACATGCAGTTTTCCCAACATCTGGTTAGCTGGACAACTGGACGGAATGTTTTTGAGGGAAGGAAAATGCAAGTTTTTCTAGGAACACAATTCCTGGAACAGAAATCAATAATTATTTTTGTCACAACTGTTTACTGTTAAAAAATGAGAGTATAGCATGAATTTGACTACATTACTTAGATTTTTTCCCTGCAGAATATGTGCACATTACACAATGACACGTGCGCTTAGATCTTTTTACCTTTGTTATGTACTTTGTCATGCTCTAATGTAATCACTCTGGCATGAAACCAAATCCATATGAATGGGACCGTAAGGCCTGTCTCTGAAACCCAGTGTGAATCAAATATTCACCGGCAATATGTGCTGCAAACAAGACTTTAAATCTAATTTTAAGACTTTAGACTGAAATCTTAAAAAGACATTCCCACTCACACCAGGGATTAAATTAGTCTGACAGCAAAGAGTTCTTGTAAATTTTTTCCTTTGTTCAGGAAAAGACTTAAATTTCAGTCTGTTTCTCACATAAAGCTTCTGTATGGCTTTAGAAGACTTTGGAAGTACAGCATGAAACCTTCACTGTGCTTTTTGTGGTTTTGGCCACAGCTTCACTTCACTTTCATTATATAAAAATTGTTCTTTAAAAATTCACCTTCATGGTACATGGAAGAAAATCATAAGTGTTTGGAACAACAGGAGGGCATGTAAATAATGGAGTTTTGATATTCAGGAATGTCATGACTTTATTTCTTTATTTATTTTGCATTGTATGATCGAAATAAATATTTAACATTACATTCTTTTGCGCACAGCTGCCTGGCGGTTTGTTACGACTTTGGGGACTATTTCTTGAACTCTTTGTGTTTTTGCTTTGTATGTTTAACTTATGTTTTGACAACTAGGCCATAAACTGACCGAACAGGAAAAGTACCAGTGCTCCCTAGGGCCAGTTCATCTCGGCAAATGAGTTACTTTGCTATATAGTGAGTCAGCTTAGTAGGTTTTGAGATACAGCCAACGTGTACTCCTTTGTGAAAACTTGTAAATCTGCCTTATAAATGATATATTGTGCTTCTGACACTGTCCATAGAAATGTTTAAACTGGATACTAGTTACAATTTTGGCTCCAGGTTTTGATTATATAGTACATTTAGGGGTGAATTTACTAAACATTTATGTCTTTTAACAGCAACGGTAGTTTTTTTAAAGCAAAGCCTTCTCTTATTCATAAAGCATCTGGAACGCAGTCAGTAAATGTAAAATGCATGTTAGACTCTAAGCATTTAACTTGAGTCACTGTCATTCTGGTACAAACACACAAAAAAGATGATTGGCAGCTGTAATTCATCAAATGATGATCAAACGGCGAAGTAGAGCATTAAAACCAGGCATACTGTACATCCACATGTGCTGTGTAGCTGACTGCCCTTCGGCATTTAAAGAAGTGATCCAGGTGCCTGGATTGCAGTATTGGAGCGATGCTTTTCCCACTAAAAATGCCAGATTTCTGGTCTGTTGCATCCTTCAAAACCTAATTCTCACAACCCACATGATGAAGAATCATGTAATTCTTTTAGTGAATCGTGTTAAAACACTGCGGGTAAATAAACCACAGTATTTGCACAATTCATTCTTTGTAAAGTGCCTAAAAGAAGAATTACTGAACTTTAAACATGAAAAGTGATATTTTAAAAATAAGATTTAACAATTAGATTAAAGTTTAACATTTAATACTCAGCTAATTACTTACAGTAAATGTATTAAAATATGTTTATTTAGGGTAAGCCTAGAAGAATAAAGTAATCTTTTGCAGCTTGCCGCATGCGGCGCCACATAATTTTGTCCCATTTTATGGCAGACAATAGATAATTGTTGCAAAAACAGACATAGAAGAACTGGGATGAAATGCATCTACTGTAGCTGAATGTTAATGTGCATTGTGTGGTATATTCTCTTGCGGGCAGCTGCCTGGAGATTTGCCCATCACTTCTGCACAGCTGTGGAGGAACAGAACTACAGGAAAAGGGATGAACTAAGGAAGCTGCTCTGATTTGTCAAAACGAAGGTGAGAGGACTTCAAAGGTTTAGTCTCACACTCCCCGTCGCCCCATTGGCCAACTACTGTACGCTCCCGTGCTCAAAATTTTCCAGATGTCGTTAACTGTGTTCCCTTAACATTGGTTTTTGGTTTTAGGTCATTATCGTTACACCTCCCCCAGAGTGATGTAATCAACCCTGGAGTGCTGGAGTTTTTAGTTTGATTCTGCAGAAGCAAAATAGCCGGTGAGTTTGGTTGAGTAAGAACAGTAATATTTAGATTTAAGGTTAAACAAAGGTACACAACATTGAATCTTATCTCAGCTGATGTTAATGCAGACATTTCAGTTGATGTTAATGAGGCCTTTTATCTCAGTCAAATCTCAAGAATGAATTTCCTGCACTGGTACAGTAGTTGCTGTAAAATACAGTGATTGAGCTACTCGTACCACATGCTGTGCGCTAGTAGTATCACCTTTTCCTTTAGCTCAGCAGCACACAATGTCATGGCCTCCCTCTGACTCACACAAACACACATGCAAGAAAAATAAACCAAAAGATTGCAAAAGGATTTTACTCATGCTTTTAGGCAAGGAAACACATTTTATGAAACATACAAGCATCATGGTCTAGTTATCTCTATGGCTTTTCAACTGTTATATCTTTACTGTATCAGGCCATCAGCGTGAGAAGCATTTTAAACTTCTCACTCCTTTAAAATTAAGTGCTATTTGTTGGGGTAGTTTAAAGTGACCTATGCTGCAAAAGAAATTCAATGTATAGTGATCAATGTGTAGTATAATGCAATGTAAGTCGCTTTGGATAAAAGCGTCTGCCAAATGCCTAAATGTAAACTGGTTCCATATAAGCAGCACAGAATGTGTTAAGTATTGACCCAGCTGCTAGAGGAGATCAGTTAGATCGGATCACAACCATGCAGATATATATACCTGCAATCACTTGTGATATTGCTTTAGTACTGGATAAATGAGACAGAAATGGAGCTTTATACTATTAACAAGAAAATTAAATGGGCCATTTACACAAAAGCACATTAGCCTGTAAGTGCATCTGGGTTTCTGCATAAGAAAAAATAATGGCAGTTAACTGTATGATGTTATACAGGAGAGTGGCAGGGTGGCTTTGAAGGCGCTAAAATGATTGTGGGTCAGTAGGTCGGCTGGCCCAACAGTATCACTAAATGCACATGTAAACCAAATGGCCACCTGTGAATATGCAGTAGTGGCATTGGGAGGTTGAAGACAGCTTAAAACACAAACATACGCACACACAATATTGGGCTCAAGAACATTAGTAGTATTGTGACTGTTTGTGAACAATCAAAATGCAAATGTCCTTGATTGCCGAGGCAACAGGCTAGGTAGGGAAACCCACACATCCTTTTCCCTGGCTACTTATTGCAGCTCTTCCTGGGAGATTCCAAGGCATTCCCAGGACAGCTGTGAGATGTAATCTGGTCCATTGGGTGAATCTTCCTTTTTCACACTCTGGCATAGGATTTCCCAGACAGGCTGAGAAGTGTGACCCGTCGATAATAGGAACACACCCTTCATCCCCTTTACTAAATTGGAACCACCACACTGTCTGCCAATCACCTGTCTGTTCCTGATTCCCCTGTAATGTTAAACATGCGTGTCAGCCTAAACAGCCCAACCACATCCAGGGCTTTCAGTAACTTGGAGTAAATCTCATCCACCCCTGGCGCCTTGCTTCTTCTGAGCTTTCTAACTATCTGCCTCATCATGTGAGGATGTGTCCTCAGGATTCAGAAGATCCAAAAAAGTGTTCCTTTCCACCTCCAAACTACATCACCAGAAGAGGTCAGCAGGTTTATGTCACGGCCTATAACAGCCTGGACCAGCCCCTGCTTCCCTCCCCCAGGTTGACCAGAAGTCCTTTTCCATTGCTTTTCCAAGCTCATCCCAAACTTGGGTTTTTGCTTCCCTGACTACTGTGGCTACTTCTAGCCTGTCGGTACCTGTCTAGCCTGTAGATACCAAAAAGTCTGTTGTGCACTCATACCAGAGCCCTGGTTAGCGGGTCCTCTATATATATAACAGAGTGAGACAATATGTTTTAAATGACTTATGTTAATTATTAGGTCTCTCTTGTTTGTATAATCTTCATTAGGCCTGTAATTATCCATACATTTATTTGTGTCATCAAATGTTGATATGTATCTTCAAGCAAATGTTCAGAAACACTGTAAACCAGCAATCTTTATTTCTAAAAATCTGTAATATAAAGACTTAAATATTAACCTAAATTATTGTGCCACAGAGGTCTGGCTTAGCATGCTCTGTTAATAAAGTGTGAATTTATTAAGGTAAGCTACATTCTCTGTAATAACAAGGGTCAGTCTATAGGTCAGAACAAGGTGTAAACTGCCATTGGACTGATGTTAAACAGCCAATGAAATACTGGCTGTCATACAATTACAGATATGGTGGCAGTGTCCTGAGAGGTTGTGATGTGAGTTTGGCACTAAAGGTCAGGACCAGCCTGGTTTAGGCTATACATGCAAGACTAAACACAGGACTAATGTGAATAAACTAATGTGTTCTTTCCCACTGCGGTGCAATTTGTCTACAAGAACTCAGTTACTGGATCAGAGCATGAACTGTCACTTTTAAACACATTTGCAATTTTAATGAAAACATAAGGGTTATGGTGTAATACAAGTGGGAGGTAAATTATCTGTCAAAAAATACCCAATAAGGTGTGTCACAAAGGCACATTATGAGGAAAAGTCTGCACTAAACGGGTGAAATAGAAGATACATAGCCAGGAAACTTTCTTGAATGCCGAAGGTATGTGTAACTCAGAGAGGAATCTTGAGTTATAAACTAAACTACGTGCCCTGGTGGTCCAACCACAATAACTAGAATATTGTGGCTTGCATAGTCTGGTTACACACCCAAACCTTGCCCAAGTCATTAAAAGCAGGCCTACGCAAATAATGTTTTTAATATCACCAAGCCAGCTAGAGTGTAAACTAGAAAAAATCCTTTTAACAAACGATGTTACTCACCCTCCTCTGATGTTTTGATCTGGTACTATTCAGGATACTTCCTCTCAGTTGCCTCTGGATCTTCAAAAGCACAGGCAAAATCACAAACATCTGACCACATCTGTTGCTTCAGCAGGAGAAAG
>JAZGTI010016529.1:0-12726 GCA_036877585.1 Botia kubotai
ATGCTATCTATGTAATTTAACACTTAGCACTGTTTGTTTGTTCCGTACACCTTGAAAAGGTACGGATTCTTGGACGTGTTTTGGATACAGGTCATGACAATTGGAGGCCTGTGTGCTGGTGTCTGAACTAGCCTAACTAGCAAGCCTTCCTTAGTCAACCAGTTTCATCCAAAAGCTGGTCCACCTCAACCAAAACCAGCATAAACCAGCATGGAAATTCATGCTTGTCTCAGCAGATCTTTTCAGCCGCGCATACAAACGTGACACGCTGTGTGTAGTTTAAGACTGGTGATGTACCGCCATCATGGCCTCTTTCTCTGAGCCGCTTGTTTGAGATTGTTTGGCTCCATCCAGTTCATCATGCATCTCTGAGAGCTGGTCCTGCAGGTCTCTGATCTCTGTCTGGTACTGCTCTTTCTCCATCTTCACCTGGAAGAGTCTGACAGACATACAAACACAATTACAATACCTGCATGCTGAGGTTATATAAGAGCCTATGCAGACTGTGCCTGCCAATAAAGCCTGATCCAGCATTTTTTCTGCTGACGTGCACACCTGTATAAACCCTTCCCAATCTAAACCATCATCTCATCATGAATAATTTACAAGTTATGATGACAACCTTAGATGAGGCATGATGGAGAAATCCTTAAAAATCTGACGTGTTTAAAGAATTCACATCAGGGCTAACACCAGTAAGCTTTTGCTCTTCAGCCTTTGAACGATTCATCTCTTAAGGGGTATCTAAACCTTCTTTGATTCATAAAGGTTGCGAAATCACCCAGTCACATTTCCTATAGCAATATATGATGTGGATATACACACACACTATACACACATTGGGTTATATTGTGACCCTTTGCCCTAAGCCCATAAACAGATTCTTACTCCTCCAATGTAGTGCGCAGGTCAGCCTCTGTTTTACTAAGCTTGTCCCGCAGTCTGGCACATTCTGCTTGACTTTGTTCCAACTCTCTCCTTGAGTCTTTCATTGACACTCCCGCCTTCCGCTGAGTCTCACTCAGATCACTGTGCTTCTGGATGGGACATGACAGTACAGATATGAAATGTCAAGATCCAAACAAAACCACTGTCAGTCTAAGACACTGGGCTGCTTTTTTTGGATTGAAGACCTAGTCTTTCTAATAAAGCAGTAATTGGTTAATTTGATTATTGATCTTAAGTGGTGATCGGACAAAGATTAACCTTAGTTAACCTGGAAGCTTCTAACAGACTGGTTAAACAGACAGAGCAGGGGTCCAAGGTACAGTTAACAAGTTCAAGTTGTTGAGATATTAGCAGGGCTGACTGTAAGAATGCACTGGCAAGCACAAAGGAAACAAATTACCTTGCTTTGATCTTCTAGCTGTTTCTTAAGATTTACAATCTTTTTTTCCAGTTCTGCTTTCTGCTCCTGAAGGGCTCTAGCCTGGGCGGCAAGGTCTGGAGACTAAGAGACAGATTCATATTTATGTTTTTGCAACAGGCCTCTTCCCAAAACATCACAGCAAAGAAAGAAATTAAATACAAAACCTGAAGCAGGTTATATAAATAGTGAATGTAAACATGTGTAACCATTAGCCACAAATATTCTCAGCCATTCGCTAAGAAAATAACCTCAGAAGGTCTTGATATGTTCTCCAAGAGAGCTCCAAGGCTTAAGAGGCTCACAGACTTAGCTGTTCGTTGAGCCCAATTACAATACAACACAGACTTACACTGTTGTCCCCTTGCACGCTCCCTGCAGCCCGTGACTTCAAGGTCTGGATTTTTTCAAACACCAGGTTGACCTTCCTCTTGGTTGTGTCATCATTATCATTGCTCCTGCAAAGCAAGTGTAAGAGAACCTTTGAGAGAACATTTTACAACGTTAGCCAACGTTATGAGAACATTCCCTTTTAGCTGGGATCTCAAACTCTCAGTTGTGTGTATGCGCATGTGTGGATTGGATCAGAGTATAATCCCTGACATTCCTGAGAAAAACAGTCTGGCCGTTTGCCTGCGTGGAGAGCACAGAGCACTCAAGCTTTGATGTGTCACCTTATGACCTGCCCACCCTAATTACTGCTTTAACAAGTCACATGTCTGGCAATGCACATCTGAACGGGGACGCAAATGCCCGCATGTTCCCAGAGCAATCAAGTGATACATGAGGGACAAGCACAGAACATTGGGTTATTGCCATGCAGTAACAATAAGAGAAACCGGCAGACTGGCACCGCCTCTCTTTTAAACATACACACACCTCCCACACAGCAGACTGTTATTATTGGTTTCATGACGTCAACTAGTGTCACCAACAGACATGTCATTTCAGAACACTGCTGACATCTGCATTATTTTGACCTTTCTTCATTATAACCAGCATGACCCTTAACCCGCCAGATACAGCACGCGTCAATGAATGAGAACTAACCACTACCTCAAGACAAGTCCTGTCTTTGGTGCTCGTAATAAAGGTTGCCATTGACCAGAAGATATCTGATCCCTGATCTGCAGGGCAACGCAGGGTTCAGAGATACCGGCGTATAATCCTTTCACCTCTTCTGCCTCCATGCAGTGCATGAGGAATGCAGAGAGGGTGGAATGCAAAGAGGACCTTTGACATCAAGAATATGGAGTTCAGGCAGGGCTACAGCAGGTTGAGCTGTCGGGCACCCACAGCACGCTTTTGAAGCTGTGCAGCGATTGTGCAGGATTGGATGAGAGTAGGAAACAACACGGTTTGGGTGGAACTTTAGATCTTTAAGCAAAAGCGAGCAAAAACAAAAGAGATTTGTTGACTTTATCCAGTTGCATTGAGCTGAAACCATTTAATTGAAAAAACAGATCTGGGATCAAAACAGACTGGTCTGTCAAACCTTTTTAAAAATTTAAGTGTATACATTTTGTCAGCACGGGTGTTCCCTGGGAATCGAACCCAAGACTTTTGTGCTGCTAACGCAATCGTGATTTACATCCCTACATCTAGCATACACCTGCCCAAAATACAGTAAATAGCAACAGATACAAGCATTTCTTCATACAACACACCTATATGCATATAAGTTAATTATTTTTATTATTTTGATGATTACAATTTATTGATGATATTTTGTGTTATATTGTTTAGTATGTTTCTTCTCATTTATTGAAGAAACATACTCATTTATCTTCTCGTTATATTGTTTCGCACTGCACCAAAACTGCCTATCAGGATTTTAATAACATATTATTACAACAGTTTACATTCACAACAGGCTAAATGGTGGCACATGTTTTAATCACTGGGGAGGAACATTAAAAATATGTTTTTATTCTGAGAACGAAGCTCAGAGGGTGTGAGCTACAGTAATAGTAGATGTATCTACTGTACACAACTGAAGAACTGCAAGGGAGTGTACATTTTTGTACTGTTATTATTATGAGTCAGAGATGATGAAAACCATTTCAGATTTCAAGCATCCTCCAACTGCTTGAGAAGACGGTGGTTGTGGTTTGCATTGAAACTTCTCAGAACAAAGAGCAAACGCTATTTTGTGGGACACAACCAAGCGTAATTATATGAAACTCACTGCTTACATATTAATTATTACATATTATAAATAAGTATCAAGTTAATGTTTTGGACAACTAACCGGTTCAAATTAAGCTTCTTTTAACAAATGCACATAAAATCAAGTGTACTCACCCATCTTTGAGGTAACTGAATAATATCTGCTTGGCAGTCTCTTCATTTGTTTGTTGTGAAAGCTCTTGCTGACCTCTCAGAAGATCAGGCGTCACCTAAATTGAGTGTACATTAACAACATACCCTTTTTACGGATCTTTCATGTAGGATGCATAGAAAATGCTGGTCTGTTCTGTAACATTGATTTCCCCCATAATGTTTTAAAAATATCTGAAATGACAAGATAAAATAATTATGCTTGGAGATTGTTTGGTCTTACCTGAGCATCCACTTCAGTGTTAGATGTTTTGCCATTGACAGCAGTACGAGAAACTGATCCTGTTGTCACGCTTGTCAGGGTCTTCCTGCTCTGTGACGGGTTGGCCTCTTCATTTTTGTTCTCTACAGGCACTATGGAGGGACGACTCTGGGCATTCTTGTATCCCAAAATAGCAGCTGAGGAGTTGGAGACTGTGCCCTGAGGAGAACCTGGAGCGCTGCTGATTTGTGCTGCCTTTCTGAGGGTCATTCTGGGTCCAACACTGGAAGTCGGAGAGATGGGGGACGCTTTTGCACCAACACCTTTCTGTAGGAGCAGTGACGGGCGAAGGAGACGCTCTGTGGACCTTCCTCGGTTACGGCTAACCTCATCCAAGTAGTTGTCATCTCCCTCCAGACCGAATGGCAAGGCGCTATCCACACTTCGGGAACGCTTCCGATCTTCTGGATTAAGCCGGTTCCTCCGTCCTGAGCGACCCCTGCGTTGATGAGTCTCATTGCGGTCAAACTTCTTGATGAGCTCATCCACACCAGGGATGGGACCAGTATCAATATCACGCCCTGTACCGGGCAGAAAAGGGATGTAGCGCCGGTTTTCATGGCGGTTAATAGATTCTGCATAAAGCTGGTCCAACTGGTCCTCCTTGGTTGGCGTGGTAGAACCCACAGAGGACTTACGGGAGGAGGAAGACTGTAGAACAGGGCCGCTGGAGTCAATACGCCGCAAGGGCAGGATGTCTGGTTCACGTCGACTCCGCTCCAGACTGGAGTTTGTGCTACTCACTGAGCTGGGAGGTCTAGAGGATGGCTTGGGTTGGTCATAAGGGTTGATGACTGTTGTGGATGCCTGAGGAACTGGAAGGCGTTGTGAGGGCTGAGTTTGAGCCTGGTAGGACACTGGAGTCTTATGTGTTGGTTGATTGGGTGGCTTGACCTGAGGATGCATTTGATCCTGAGGTTTGACCTGAGGCTGGGTCTGAACATGTTCTTTGGAGGGACCTGTTTGAGGTTGGACATTGAATGGAAGTGTCTGGGGACGAGTCTGAGGTTGGGCGTGTCCCCTGTTCCCTGGTAAAGATGGATCTGGGAGTACGGATTGCTCTAGGCTGGAGGTTTTCACTTGGCTCTGGGCTGGGGAGTTGGCTCTGGGCAGGGATCCTGGGTAGGGATTTCTCATCTCAACTGTAGGCAGTCTTCTGAAGCTATCAAGTGAATTGCTCTCAGGATCATATGGCTTGAGAAGCTCAGGATGCTTCTGGAAGTTTAAAAGACTGGATTGTTTCTTAGGGTCAGAGGTCCCATTGTGAGGACCTCCGTGTTGCTTCTGAGACCTATAATCCAAAAATGCCCCATCAGAAAGATTTTTCATGGATTCTTTGAATTCATATTCCTCGTAATTGCGAGTGAATAGACTTTCAGAATCCACATATCCATTATTGTTTTGGGGGACTCCATAGGGGTTTGGACCTCTGTCCTGGTTATTGAGGACCACATAGGGGTGTCCATCTATGCCTTGAACTCTGATACTTAGGCCATAAGTGCCATTGCTTTGGCCTCTTGTGCGGGACGGCTGTGTATAGCTTTGTGGAAGTCCAGTGTTTGGCATGCCACTAACTCTGTAAGACTCCATAAGGAACACTTGAAGAAACTACTAAATCCCTCTCCGTGGATAAGGCTCACCTGTGCAAACAAAGCCATAATCTCATTAATACACAAGTAGTACGAGATGCTTACAGTATCTTTTAATGTAAATCTTTGCAATTCTAGGCTGTAATGAGACTGTCTGAAAACATTTGTCATATTGTTTGTTCACTCATTCATACCTAAATTAAGATTAGGACATGACAAAGGTAGTCAAGCCTTTTTGACCCCAAATCATTTATCACTGTCATAAGCAAGCTTTCTGCGTGAACACTCAACAACCAAAGGTTGTCTGAAAACACCCAAAACCAAACAGTCATTTGAACAGATACATTGCTCAAGCTTTGGAACTTATTCAAAGACAAACACTGAAGTAGGAAGGTGCCAAGATCCCTGAAGTTATTCCAATAAACTTTGACGCCATTACATGTACACTATGACACAATGCAATAATTACTTTATAAGCGCATGCCAAACATGCAGACTATTAAGTAACTGCCATTTTAGCTCATTCGCAGACTTTATAATCTCCGGCATATTCTTAACACTGCTGACTCAAGACTTCAGTGTGGGGGTTATGATGTCACTATATGGGGCGGAGTTAAAACATTAAAGGGTAAAAACAAATAGGGAGATGGATTTAGTATTAAATTGTCTTGAAATTGAAAAGATGAAGGGTCACTAATTATCAGCAATTAGTATGGGAAATAGCCAAATTATGCGATGTAAGTGATGTAAAGACATTTTCATTTAATTTGATTATTCAAGTACAATTTATTCAAAATGTTGCTAAACGCGACTGCAAACGATCCAAAACATCCAATTCAATTATGCTGTCAATTTACTAATCTCGTCACCAGTCTCAATTCATTTAAAACATTTGGTGACATAAGCGCAGAACAACAATATTGTGGGAGTGGGAAACAGAATGTGAAAACACAAAGCTGAAAAAATATCACCCCATTGCAGGCATCACACCAGGCAACAGGCTATTATCAGTTTCGCCTGGACCCCCTGATAACATCCTTTCACCTCTAAGCAAACAAAAGATGGCATGAGTCATACTGAGGTCTGTGTTTCAACAAAAGTGCAATAATGTACATGCAATCTGCGAGATGCCTGAGCTTGCTTAGCAATGAACAAAACGCAGGCAGCATTGATTCATTTTCAATGAGTGACCAATAAATAAACGCAATCAAAAAATAAAGATGCTAGAGAATACGGATTGAGAAAATAAGGCCAACACACTAGAAAAATCCTATCATGAAAAAGATAGGCAGGTGGAAAGAAGTCTTCACTGGGACAGTTAAGAACGAACAAACTCAAACTTTCCAGCCCCACAGAGGGGAATAAGTAAGAACAATAGGAGCGAGTTATAAAAACGAGCCCCCTTATTCACAAGGAACAGAACTGTGGCGCAGAAAAAGGATATGACACAATAGCCTCTTTCAGCTTCTGTATCACATGGACTATGCACACAGGGTGTTGTGGTGTTAATGTAGCTCCTTTCCTCTCATTGTGTCGACTGCAGGCGTGCAAGATCTGACAGGGAAACTCATACAAGCTGTGGAAGTTCTTGCAGCATTGAGTCTGCCTGCAATCCCATCAAGGCCTCCATCCCCTATCCTCTTACCAGAAACTCCAAATTGAGTTTTTAAGATGCAAATTAGAGTTTTCTGGTCAACCTGTCTAAGTTTCACCATAGTCTCTCTAAAAACGAATGTATAGCTACAGCATCAACAAGAATGTTTAGGCAAGGGGTTTGTGGACCATCATCCTTTGCGCGTCACTGATTAAACAGCAAACATTATAACATCGCATAATAAAAATGTTTTGCTTTTACGTGCACCATCAGGCTGACTGTAAATTTGCATTATAGGAGATGCATGTCCATAAAATGCATACCATATGCATAAAAAACATACCAAGTAATTTAGTGTTTTAGGCAAAATGTAGTGTTTTTAATCTTCACAATTGTCTCACAAGATACTCTAAGACTCGATTCTGGACAATTAACAACATTATCTTAATTATTTAATGATTCTTTTTTTTTACGTATACGTAAATTTAACGTATTTTCTACATACGGAATGTCCATTAAACTACCAATCGTGTTTCTGAAGTTATAATGAACTTGGGGTTATTACTGTCCGGCTACTATCACATCGCCCAAAAGTTTATAGACAACCAAAAGTTGAACGTAGCAAACATGAGAGAGAATAATATCGTTATCCAGAAGCAATACTTACCACCGTCTGCCGTTTATCCTACAAGATGCGTTTACTAGTCGATCAAGCTCTTTAAGCAACTGTGACACAAAGCGAAAGATCCATTCTCCTTTTAATTGCTCAAAGTCACTTGTTGTGGGTCTAGTTTTCAGACTAGTTTTACTTCAAGCGCACGGGCTATTGGGAAGCGTAACGCCCGCCCACATCACTCCGCCCACTCGCTCAGTGTCCGTCAGTCCCGCTGTAGCCTGATTCCCGATCAGCTGATCTCTTCAACATGACAAGCGATCAGATCGCATTTTACATTTCTGCTGATCTCAAGACACAATGCCGCAGAGACTGGGCGTAGGCCGTCCAGGCCCTTGTGTTTTCAGTATCGGTTAATTCAAGGGTTTTCATGTGATAATGAGTTTTCACGTGCAATGATAACGAGTTCATGCGTATATGTGTGTTAATTCTTGTCAGCATTTACTATGCCAGTAAAACTTTTCAAATGTCGAATCACAATAGCGATAAGGATAGATTATCCTTATTTATAGGCATGGAAATATTACAAAAATATGCAGGATATTACCACTAATCTAATTTCAAGTACGGTTTGGGGTATAAGTGATGCAAGATGTAATGCAATCGCAAATTATTGCCTAAGAACATTATGAATACTCAAGGCCCGGCAGATTGTAGTTTTAAGTATTGTTTCTGTCACAGTTTGTTACCATTTCACCTGGCATTGCAAACTAGTAATATGATGCCCAATGAGTCCCGACAACTCTTTAAGACTGACAGCGCCATCTAGTGACGGAGCTGTACAGGCTGGAGACGTCGTATTTACATAATGCAAATCACAAATATTAATTCGTTTCATTCGCACCCCTCTCAATGAAAGCAATAGAAAACACATTTAACACGTTGGTGTCTATATGCTCATGAAAAGTAGGCCATGAGGTCAAGGACGAAAATACTATGGTTTAAACGGAAAGTGGCGTACATACAGAGCTTATATATATGGGCAAATACGTGGGCATATATTTGTTGGCCGTTAGACAATCTTAATACCCCTAAAATAGTTAATACAAGCTCTCACACTTTTGGATTTATTTATGTAGCGAATTTAAACATCTAAGACATCTTCAAACCTGTTGTCCATTTCTTTGTATGTCATTGACAAAGCCGCTTACCGAACAAACACACGACACAGACGTTAAGAAGTCTCATGCTTTAACTGCTGACTGTACCCCTTGTTGCTGGTTTGCCGTGTTTTCATTCCTCTGTGTGGTTGTACTTGAGCTGCAGAGTTAGTCTTGTAACTTAAACAGAAAATATGTTTGACAAACCATGAAACCCTTCAGCAGGGAGCGCTGTCTGTCCCCGTCTGGGTGATCCGTGGGCCCTGATGTGAACGGAGCCAGTAATGGATGAACTGCTGCGTTTACTCCGTGTTTATAATGTATCATACTTACGCGCGCTTTGACGTAATGAACGTAAACGGTATTTCTTCAAAACTGTTTTTCCCAGTCAAAAACCTGCTGAAAAAACAATGTCTTTCTCTACAAATACTATTACCATCAGCTGTTTACCAATAAACCATTACAAAATAATTATTTTTATGTATTGTTTTGGCCGTATTCCATTAGGGTTGTAACGCTTTTAACATGCATCTTGAAGTTGCCTTAATGTTTCTATTGGTTCCTATCCACCAGACATAAATTCTACCATCAGAGACCATTATAGTTTCCATATAAACTAATACATTTTCCATATAACCACTAGAATGAATTTTTAGCTGTGCTTTGACCCAATGCACAGCTTCCTTACTGGTCATTTTACCAAAACTGGTGCCATTGTATCTGTTTTATTACTGTATCTAAGTTAGCTATCTAAATTTAGCTTCACATGACACACTGCCATCTTAACATATTGTCTGTCTGCCAAAATGCCTAAAATCTTACAAAATCTACTTTAAAATGACCTTTTTAAAATATAAAAAGGTTTTTTTATAGAATGACCCTTGATTAGACTCCAGCAGCAGAATCCAAGAAGATCCTGTCAGCAAGCCCACCGCGACACTCCCTTTCTGGGCTGTCTCAGGCTGCCAGATCCACAGGAAGTTAACTTTCAAACACGGTGGTCCCATGATTATAAAAAAACTGCTCATTTTTCTACTTGACTGCAAGTAAACACTCCAGGGCACGGTTTTGATAAAGGCAGGAAGGAATATGCACACTCGGTCACACAAAAACACACACATTGGGAGGAAATGGAACAAAGCCTTCCCACCCAGTCAGCGGAGCTGGAGCATTCTCCAGATGAGGTGTCGTGTTGGAAGGCTGTCAGGTTTAGCTTCCAGAGTCAGAATTGGCCGAGATCTTTCCAGCGTTTAGCAACCTCGTCCCAGCACTGCTCCTGCCTCACAGCAGATCTGGGGCCCGATCTGTCAGCACAGGACGGATTCAATGAGAAATTGTCTCTCACACTTATGTACAGAGACATAATTTAGGGTAGATGTGTAAGCCAGGGAGATGAGTTCTGGGATTTAGTTTAGTCTTTTAATTGGACAGCCAGGACGGATGTCACTGCACAGAAATGTACGTCTGGGATGAAAAACGAGAAATAAATTGAGTGAACTGTTATTAGAGTTTCATGAGGTTTTGTGGAAGTTTTTTTTTGTGGAAGTCTGCGTTGTGCAGTAAAGGCTTTAACTGTAAGCTGTTCACCACTACAGGCCGAAAACAGGTGCTCTCGTTTTTCATAACTGACACAGAAATGGAAAAGAAAATAATTTAATTAGGAAGGGAAGTCAATTAACACTGGGAATATGCACACACCCTGTGATGAAAGAGCAACATTCAAAGCGTGTCATACCTCAGAGCAGCAGTTTTATTTTCCCATCATCATTCACTGGAGAAGCGAAGCGTGTTTGTCTCTCAGTCAAGTTAAAGACAGATGTTACACCTTTTTATTGTTGTTTTTCACAGAAAGGTGAATTAAAGCCAAAAGTAAATGTATTCACTCAGTGCAAAGTCAACAAGCACTACAACACAAGCCAACTACAGTATTTTGAAATATGTAAAAATAACAAACAAAATACATCAAATAAAATGACAATTTGGCTTTTTGAAAACCCCTCAATTTTTAAATACAGTCTTTAAAATCACAGCTCACATTTATATTATTACATTTTCTAACTAATCAATAATTTTATAAATGCCAGAAGTGTTTTAAAATCTGCATTTAAAATCCAAGGATTTAAATATCCTGTTCTATACTGTTCTAACTAGAAATGTCTTTCAAAAGATTACTAATTTAAAATAACATGATAAATACTGAACACACAATCCCTGTACAGACTTTCTCATATTCTCAATATTTTGCTGAGAAGTCTATATGTAGATGATAAAAATTATCTTAAGTCTTGAATATTTATGCTCAACTTGGAGTAAATTAAATTACATATTTTTGGCTAGATTAATTAAAAAAAAAATTTTTTTTTAAATTTCTTAAAGAAGGGTAAAACAACCTGATGACGGGAAATAAACTCACATACAATTGAGTTAAAAAAGATGGCACATTTATTGCTACATAAATGTTATATACATATTGTGTTTTCTGTTACAGAGACAGAAAAAAAAAGAATTCAAACTTCTTACTGCTGGTTTTCTGATGTGCATTGACAATACCTTGATTTTTGACATGGGTACAAATCGTTCATCAACCAACAATGCAGACTGGAGACAGAGATGAAGAGCACATCTTCTGGAACATTGAGCTCGTTCAATACCCCATACGTACTAGACTGCGAGCTACAACCCTACTTCTGTTCTTAAGATGCTATCAATAATCTTTTTATAATAATGGACAGGTTATGGTAAATAACCGTACATTTGTTTTACTATCTAATATAGTAAAATAAAGTAAGAAACTTTTTACTCAAAACTTTTGATTTCAAAAATCTAGAAAGAGTAATATTTAGAATTCAAGAAATGTTCTTACAATATTATTGTATAAAAGACTAACTATAGTGAAAAATAAGCCAAATGTTTTTTTTATCCTTTTCATCGATTTTTTTGTTATGAGGGAAAGCATCAGGGCATACAGCAAAATCTAACATACAGAAAACAGAACACAGAAAAAAAGGAAAAAGAAAATATACAGGGAAACGAAACAATAGACAAAGAGATGATTCATAACCTTGATTAATTTGTAGCCGGCAAAAATACAAGCTCTTGAATACTGAAGTGTATAACAAGGCAACAAAGACTAGTGGATTTTACAATAATTTTGTTAAGGAAGGAAACTCTCCACAAAACAAAGAAAGGGAAAAAACACAGATGGAAATTAATGCTGATATTCTGACAAATGTTTCTTTATGTTTTTGTTCTTTGTAAATGAGGGAGTTTTTAATATCACAATGTCTCTGTTTTGCATGGTGTGAATGCATGAAAGACAACAGACAGTGCAGAAAAAGATGCAAAGTAAGAGTTAAAAAACAAAAAGCTTTTGGTCGTTAAGAAAAAAGCACACATTATAAAATGAAAGTGGTGTCTGCTGCACTCTTTAGAATAAAAAACAAAGAAAAACAATGGCAGAGAAAATACTGACCAAAACCAGTTTTGTTCATTATTTCCACTGTTTGCTGATTTGGATGCTTCACAGCATTTGAATTCGTAGAGCTTCTGGTTTGCTAACAGACACCGCGCTAACATTCCGCTAATCAAATGTCAAGTACTTCAATGCATGAGGGGAAAGTCAAAGCCATTCTAAGTAACTTAGAACATCCTTCTATTGTCACACAACAGATATACGCTTTACTATGAAGCCTAGAAAAATGCTTCGTATACAATTACAAATAAACATATAACGTGGTTACTTTGAGTATTTTTTGTCTTTTCATTTTTAATTGTTAATGGTTTTGGAAACGAACAAAAAAAA
>JAZGTI010016530.1:0-12726 GCA_036877585.1 Botia kubotai
GAGACAGATCTTCTGTGAGGAGACAGATCTTCTGTGGTGAGACAGATCTTCTGTGAGGAGACAGATCTTCTGTGGTGAGACAGATCTTCTGTGAGGAGACAGATCTTCTATGGTGAGACAGATCTCCTGTGAGGAGACAGATCTTCTGTGAGGAGACAGATCTTCTGTGAGGAGACAGATCTTCTATGGTGAGACAGATCTTCTGTGGTGAGACAGATCTTCTGTGAGGAGACAGATCTTCTGTGAGGAGACAGATCTTCTGTGAGGAGACAGATCTTCTGTGGTGAGACAGATCTTCTGTGAGGAGACAGATCTTCTGTGGTGAGACAGATCTTCTGTGGTGAGACAGATCTTCTGTGAGGAGAGAGATCTTCTGTGAGGAGAGAGATCTTCTGTGGTGAGACAGATCTTCTGTGGTGAGACAGATCTTCTGTGGTGAGACAGATCTTCTGTGAGGAGAGAGATCTTCTGTGGTGAGACAGATCTTCTGTGGTGAGACAGATCTTCTGTGGTGAGACAGATCTTCTGTGGTTTGACAGTTTTTCCAGCAGCAGAGCTCTTGTTCTCCCCCGGGCGATGCAGAAACTTTAGAACCAGCAGACCTGCTGGTTTCTGAAGCCAGCGGCCTTATTCCCTTCACTGGCCTTCAAAGACCATCTCACCACAGTTAGAGCGTTAACCTGCAGACCTTAAACAAGGTCTTTGCAAGTCCTTATATCTTAAAACATCTGTCAGTGTGTGATACGCTGCATCAGGACGTTTGTGACCTTTTCTCTGGAGATGAAAGTCTTTCATCTCAAACATCAGCTACTGAGATCTGAAGCCATTGTGACCTTGTTTTGTGTGTGTGATGTTCTGCGTCTCCGCTATAAAGACAAATGAAAATGTCACACACAGGAAAAACTGCTGCTCATAACGTTTTCATAAATGTCACTGCTGAGGGATAATGTCTGACTAAACAGGTAATTATCACCCGTGTTTCTTCACTAAATGTAATAATCTAGTTTTGCTACCTAGAGTTTAAAGCAGTCTTCACATCAGACATGTACCTGTGGTGCCTATTAATACTTTCTCAGTAGGCAGCTTACTAGGTTTTAGAATTATATATATAATGTATATATAATGTATAATATATATTATATATTTTATATATATATGTAATATATATAAAATGTATATTTATATTTGGTCTGTGGTCACTGAAGCATAAATACATGTTGCCCAAGGCAAGAGGAAAATCATATAATCATATAATTACTGTCACAGGTTTGAATTTTTGCTGTGTCTTTATTAAAGCTCACATGAGAACTGTGTTCAAGCTTCTGGTTTCTTCACATATTCCAGCTGAAGGAAGCTGCTGTAACTCTCTAACAGCAGAGAGACTCTGGTGATTTATTGTTCTCTAATGCCCGGCCTTACATCCCGCAGGATTTCTATAAATGCCTCATGAATACCCTCTTTTATTGTTATTTATGGGCCAGGGTTTTATAATTGAATAGTAATTAATACCGTCAGTCCGGGGCCCGGAACTGTTCTTCACATAGACCTTTTCAGGTGATAAATGGGGCCCATCTATTAAGGTACGGAACAAGCGCTAATATTCGCTCGAAAAAAGAAGCCCTCTCGATTTAATCTGAAAATTGCTCTCGATAACGCCGGACGGTTCTCCAGCAACCGGAGCGCTCAGTAGAACAGATCTCTTGTAAGATTCATAATAGATGAGCAAGAAGCGAGGCCATTAATAAAAGTGAAAACTTCATTTGGGCATCATGAATTCAGGAGGACTTTACCAGAGGGCCTCCGTTCCTTTTTATTGTATTTAAAGGACATATAATTAATGTCCTTCATCAGTGAAATTCTAAAATACCTCCACACAGCAGGTGATTATGAGCATGAGTGATATTCTAATATTCCGCTCTGTAATTTGTCCTTTTAATTGCTTTTTAAAATGACATCACAGGAAATATGGTGGGACTTAAATGTTGGCTGATGTATTTAATGTGAGTTCT
Source organism: Botia kubotai (assembly GCA_036877585.1). NCBI lineage: Eukaryota > Metazoa > Chordata > Actinopteri > Cypriniformes > Botiidae > Botia > Botia kubotai. The sequence continues at coordinate 2,010 of JAZGTI010016530.1, forward strand.
TTGAATTCATATTTGTGCTGTACTCTTCCTCGTCTGAGAACAGCTTGAGGAAAGCTAATGATATGCAGAATTTTTGTAGTAAAACAGCACATTCTGTATACACATTCCTTAATAAATCTGTATCATATAATTCACACACTGTTGATGATGTTTATGTGTCTTTCTGTGTTTCTCAGATTCAGCAATTGACCTTTCTCAAGAAGGTCAGATACCACCTAGATCCTCTCAGCCAATCAGAATTCTTCTGCCGCTCCAGAGATGAACAAAACAGACACAAGCAGGTCTGTGCTACACAAACCAGAAACACACACGTTATCATGATAGCGCATATCATGATAACACTTTCTGTGACCACACATCAAAACTCTGTGTCTCATTGTCAGGAGGTCGTTTTGCTCTATTGTTCTTAAGCCTCTTCAGTGTGAACTAACACACACACACACACACACACACACAGCTGTAACTCTCTGTGTAATGACAGTATTAGCACAGGTCCTGCAGTCAGCTCTGTCTGTTCATCACTGGTTGCTGATTATTTTGCGGTTGGTTTCTGCCCGGGAATCTGCGGTGAGGTGTGCACTACTGAGACAATGATTGCCTTCTGCTCCGCTCCACCTGTTCTGTGACAGGCAGCAGAGCAGGTGTGCGTGTATGCGCGTGTGTGCGTGTTGTAGTATACATGCAGCGAAGGGTCCCAGACGACAATCGGCTGACATCCGCACACAAACACCACACACAGGCGTACACAAACATATACACACACAGGAACACTTGTAACATCTCAATCGAACCATATTTTTGCGTAAATTTGTTGAAATGAGATGACATGATAACATATAGATTCTCTTGCATTGTTACTCATCCTACTGTATGTACTTAGTGTGCATGCTTGAGTTGATGTGATGATAGGGGGTGTGATAGAGTTACCTTCAAATGTCTGTGCCTTAAAACCAGATCATGTTCTCCACAGAAATCCACATACAGAGTGCTCTACACGTGTGGTTTAATTGTGTATCTATATTACAGACACTGCAGGAGCTCAACATTCCTGATTAAATGTCAGTCAGTGTGCTGCTTGATGGCTTTCACTGTAAGTTTATGACGTGACCCCTCCTGTTTAGAAATCTGTTATGACCTAACTGTCCATTTAATACACATCACCAGCACAGCAGAAATCTTCATTAACAAAACATGTTTGAGCAAGAAACAGCACACAGATATAAAGAGACGTAATTACTGGAAATTAGCTGAACATCTGCTGGAGGTTTGGAGATACCCTGAGATGAATGAAATGAAATATGGAGATTTCTGTTGTGTTTTCTCCTCAAGCAGAGACTCTACCTGTTGTCATAGCTCTGTTTCCAGTGTCAGAACTGACTGCTGTTCCCAACACCAGATCTGTGAGGAGAGTTTACGATGCTGAAGCACAGCTTACTGCTAGAACAGTGAGTATGAAACCAGAAGCACATGATGTTTGAAACAGAGGCTTGTGGAGACAGTGGGAGGAGCTCTTTACACCAGCCATGATGTCAGATAAGAGCAGAGAGGCCCGGCAGTGGAGCTGTCACACACACACACACACACACACACAGATCAGGTCTCAGTGGCTCTGATGGAGTTGTCAGCTGCAGGCATGACAGGTTCCCCGTCGTCTGCACACAGGTGATGTTTTTCTTCAGCTGTATAATGGACAATAGTTCCACACTACAGATTATTGCTGTTGTGTCTCTCTGCTTCTGGCAGCATATGTCAAAAAGATGGTCTTTAACTTTAACTTACATTATCCAATAACCAACACGACCTCAGTGAAGATTATAGAGATATTTTTCCAACATTTGCTCTTTGTTTTTTATTATTCTTAAACTCTCAGTGTATTTTCCAGTGAGTGAAATAGAAATGTCTAACGTGTGCTTTTTCCAACCAAAATCACATAATTACAACTTCTCAGCCCAGACGCCTCAGAAGCAGCATTAACTGGCGCTTCCTTTGACCTTGTTTGTTACGTTCCTCCTGCACACCTGCAGTAATATGCTGAAGTTAAAGACTCATGGTAGATGGTGAGGCTGAGATGTAGCAGAAGCACAGAAGCTCTCTGGCTTTATGTTAAACAGTCCGGTGAGGAGACGCAGGAGTCTGTGAGAGTGTGAAGGTGCATCAGGAGCAGAAGATGGGAGAGAAAATGGAGGTGGAGACAGGCAGGGAGAAGGTGATGTGGTGGTCTGAGGTAAGAGGCGGATGGAGCACAGCAGGTCCACAGAGGATCGGATCTGGTGAGGTGACAGGATTCAAACTACATTCCCCTTAATCTGAAAATCCACCATTTTGAAAATGGAAATGCAAGCACACTTTATATTGCTGAAATCCACATTTTCTCTCATTTTAATCTATTTGTAATAGAACTTTACATGTATCTCTGCATTTCATCCGCCTTAAACATTATTAAGATATGAAGTGCATGGAGACATTTTATTTAAAGAGCTCTTGTAATATTCTGGTAAAATGTGTACAGAGCACAACACATTTTAAAGACATAATATAAAATTACAAGCAGAAGGGTCACCAAGGGGACAGACAGACTCTGATCATCAGCACCGGACAGCCGCAGCGCTGCAAACCCTGTGATTCACTTCACAATCTCGCTCCGAATTTGGCTGCAGTCATTCTGCATGCAGTCATTCTGCATGCAGTCATTCTGCACGCAGTCATTCTGCATGCAGTCATTCTGAATTCATGCTGTAGTTTGTTTTCTGACTGTACGTGTATGTTTTAAGGAACGGACTGCATCTCAGGGTTTGACTGATGTCAGGTGACTTCACTGTGAATATGGTTGCGTCTCGTGTTGTGTTATCTTGACGCGTGAGTCCTCAAAAGAAATCAGCCACTTCGCCCCCATTCCCCCAAACCTGCTTCAGCATCACTTCTGGGATTGAATCAGAGTGAGACTGTTATACTGTTGCCATGGAGACCGAGGCACAAATGCTGATACAGTGTGTGCGCCCGCGCGTCTCTCTCGCCCAATACACTCAATGAACCGACCGCATGCGTGCACGACCCATCGCGACCACACTGACACCGAAACCGACCGCATGCGTGCACGACCCATCGCGACCACACTGACACCGAAACCGTCTGCGTCAGCGCGCGTGTCCGCCATGAAACCAGTCTGACTCCGGTGCAGAATGCAGTCCGCAGTATCCCGAACAATCACCACATCACTGACGCCCCATCGAACCCGGTGCCAGTTAAGAAAGGTTGGACCATAAACCTTCACTGTCATTGTTCGTGATGGTTATTATTACAAAAACAAAGGCACGTTCACTCAGAGGCGGGGACAAATCACTGTGCGTCTGACGTCAACATCGGGGCGGGGTGAAAACCGTATTACCTGAAGGCTTTCATTGACAATAATTGCGGAATACTTCACCTAAAAACAGAAACTGTGTCATCGCCCTCATGCTGCTACAAACACAAAGGGAATATTTGGCAGAATTCCAGCCTTATCTCAGTAAATGAAAGCGGATGGTGAGCAGGGGCTGTCACGCTGAAAAGCACCAAAAAAGCACCGATCTGTCGATGTGTTTGGACACGTGTCATCTGTACACACATAACATCTACATATACTGTACAACCCCTTGTTGATGTTATGTGTGTGTTTGTGTCTGAGTGTTTCTGAGGCCGGACGTCTGTGTGCGTGTCGTGATTGTGTTTATCATGAGTCGTAATACGGTACGGTAAGTCAATACTGTCTTTCTGCGGGCGCAAGCTTTACGTTCTTTCATTTTATGCAGACAAGCAGAATTTTTTATTAGTTTATTTCAGGGCGCCGCTGGAAGTCACAGAAGCACCTCCAGCCGTGTCATTATAATATATAATACACACATTTGCTGCATATCACTTTCATCCAGGGCAAACGGCTGCGAAGAGACAATGAAATGAGAGACAAGAGAGGCAACAGCGCGGCCGCGACACCATTCAACAGAATCCAATTTACAGAGGTAATGAGGGATATGACACATAATGTATACTAATTCCACATCAGACTAATAACAGCAGACATGCTCTTCTGTACAGAACTCGCATGCATAAACGGGCCGTGCTTCATCTTAAAAAACTGAACTCTAAAACGCCACAGCATGCGACCTGCAGAATGTGTTTTAGCAGAGTAATTGCTGTAGTTTGCCACTTGGACTTACTTCAGTGATCAGTCCTTGAATTTGTTTGAGAAAGACCTCATGATAGCTTGAGGAGTGTTGTCATGTGTTAGTGAAGCTCGTGTGTGTGTGTGTTAGTCAAGAGACTCAGTGCTGCAGCTGACTGGATTTCTCCCTGTTCACTGTTCACAGTTTGGTATGGAAATGGAACTCCATGTATGTGCCATCTGTGTAATGTTCTTCACGCCTGTACATTGAGCCTGAGAGAGAGCGAGAGAGAGGGAGACACAATATATTCATATTCTTAAGAAGATACTAAAGGCACCTATAATTTAAATTAAAATAAAAAAAGCTTAAATTAGAGTTCAGACTATATAATACACAAATATAGTGTGGGCTGTGTATTTGTATATAACACACAAAGTAGTAGCAAAAAAAGATGTTTTTGTCATGTTGTTACTTTGCTCAGTAAACTGGCATCATGTTTCAGATGGAAACTGGATGTGATCAGATGTTGACATATTAAGACAAAGAGAATTTTTGTCCCTTTGTGTTTTGTGATTGTTTTTGAAGTTCGTTTGTCATGTCACACATCGTTAGTTTCTGTTAAGCGCATCTGAACGCAGGAGCACAAATGTGTGCTGGAGAGATGCGCTCGAGATGGTCTGCTGCCGTCTGTCATGTCGAGATGCGTTGTGATTCGCACAGGCACGTGCAGTTTCACCCTCATGCAGCTTCGTTCCTGCACGTCTGGGGTCTGGCCATGTCCACGCACACGTTTCCTTGATGTGAAACATTTTTATCACCATAGTGTGGTGCAGATGGAGGAATAAAACATGCATGAGTCGCCCGCCGCTCTGAAAATAATTACACTCATTTAGCAGAGACAGAGAGAGTGCGTTCAACCAAGTCACTAACCATCACACAGACAAACTCTCTGCATACTAATGAAGATGCTAGACAATGACTGACCACCCCAGAGAGAGAGAGAGAGAGAGAGAGAGTGTGTGTGATGAGTGTAAGTTTGAAGTGTGTTTTCACTGCGGTTATGTGAGGATGGTTCTAACAGAAGAGTTCCGTTATTAAATTCACAGTCAGACGTCTCATCTGTGACCCGGTCAGACTGAATAAATGCTCTAGTTTTCAGCTCAATGTCCAATATAAACCAATATAACTGCTCTGCATGCGCTCGACAGTTACAAAATGTAATGAATTTAGTTCCTTTATCAGTGACTCAGTGGCAGTTTCATAGGTTCTCAGTAAGATTCAGTAACTCAGTACTACCTGTCAGAACCTCATCACACCCAGAAGACAGTCGTTTCTTATGCCTGATCAGAAATGTGTGTTGTGTCACTCTTGTACTCCATCATGTAAATGCAGCCCAGATTTAACACTTACTCTACTGTTGCTCAACTGTTACTCTGCTGTTACTCTACTGTTACTCTACTGTTGCTCTACTGTTGCTCTACTGTTACCAACCCATGAAATATGAAACTTTCAGAAGTCAGTAGAAATGCTACGTTTGCTGTTCTTAAACTACATACAATTTTACTGTCAGTTATGATTTCAGTAATTTACTGTACATATACTGTACAAGTTTCTTTGCAAGTTTTCTTTCCAGTGAACCGGTTTGAAAACTTTCCGGTCGGAAGTGTGAACCTGCTCAATGAGTCTTGATTTATGTCTCTCGATATGAACACATTTTTCATCTGACGGCTGAGAAAGCTGATGACGGATGGGGGGTAATCACAGGTCTAATGTGGAGCAAAGACTGACCACTAATGACTAATGAAGCTGCTAAAAATTATAGAATGAATATTACATTGACTTTCAGCTGTTCTATAATGTCTCAGTAATGGCAGGTAAAGAGTCTGTATAACTAGTCCTACCTAGATCAACCACTTTATTGAGTGTTTGAGCCATGATGTATAGATTCAGTGCTTATATGTAAGATGTATAGATTCAGTGCTTATACGTAAGATGTATAGATTCAGTGCTTATACGTAAGATGTATAGATTAAGTGCTTATACGTAAAATGTATAGATTCAGTGCTTATACGTAAAATGTATAGATTCAGTGCGTATACGTAAAATGTATAGATTCAGTGCTTATACGTAAAATGTATAGATTCAGTGCTTATACGTAAAATGTATAGATTCAGTGCTTATACGTAAAATGTATAGATTCAGCACTAATAAACGCATGCAAGTGGCCTTTCAGTCCTCTGAGACTCTGCATTGACAAACCTACAAAGCTGTAATTGGACCATTACGAGTCCCCAGGATCTGTATTGATTTAGCTGTTTTTAGGGCCCAGTCAAATAGTCCCAGTCTAGACATTAGGGCTGGAGTCTGAAGACCTTCAGCCATAATCAGCATGTGGTGTCTGATTGCTGTGTATTTACAGGTGTGGATTGCAACGTGAGGTTCATTAGGTTTAAAGAGCACGTCTTACATTTCAATATTCCTCTTATTGTCTAGATTCTGTGGATGAAGCGTCACATGACTCATCTGGTCACACACAGATCACACTCACACAATGGAGAGACCTCAGTAACAGCCTCCAGAGACTCTGATTGGTTTACACCACATTGAACACGGCTGTGTTTGCATATTTCATTCATTCAAGCACTGTATCGTTTCACAGCTTGCCTTAAAATAGCCGACACTGTACACGTTTTATTCTACAGTTTAATTGATGTCAAAGGCTAATATCTGCTGGTATCCTGGAATTCAGTTCTTCAGCTCAGAGAGAAGGGCGGAGCATATGACACAAGATAGATGCGTCTCATTTGAGAAGAGATCTGCATATTCAGGAGCCGCTGTAATAAAGTCAGATGGATGTGCTCTGATAGAGGGAGAGAGAGAGAGATGTAAACAGTGAGTGGCAGGCTGCTCTAAAATAAGCCCCTTATAACTCCTGTTTCTCCTCAAATCTAATGATAACATCAGGGCAAAAGCAGCCGTGAAATCACGCAGTCACACAAAACATCTGAATGTGAGCAATAAATGTTTCAATTGTTTTTAAATAAGTGTATATATATATATATATATATGCATACACCAAAACAAATATATCCACTGCATTAGAATATATTTGGTGTAATTTCTCTCATTGGTAATTGTAGAATGTCATACTGGTATTAATAAACTTGTTACACATTAATACACGTTGAATGAAATGTGGCTGAGCGCGCCACCATGTGGTCAATTTTCACCTGCACATCCAAATAATGTACCAACACAAAAGTCAAAGGCTGTCCTAACTGATGCCTGAGTAGATATACTTATCTGTGTATGTTTTGCACTACAGGACGCTTTATAAAAATGATCAATTTATGAAGTCTATAATTGAATAATGCAAATATCAGTTGCAGTCATTTAAACAGCAGTCTTCTGATTTCTGTCTTGACACTTTGTTTTTGTTTTTTTCAAATGAGTATCAAATGTGTTTGGAATGAAACCTGAAGAGTCTTGTCTTTGGTAAAATATACATTTCTGAATGTGTGCAGTGAGTCAGGAGAGGAAATTCAGGGTGGCTCATGCGGTGCTGTGAATGGAGGAGATCTTCACCATCAAAACACCACATAAATGACAGCCAGCAGAACAGAAATCAGACAGAAACACTGTGACCTCAGAACCAATGACACTCTCTCCCAAAATCCACAGATCAGCTGACAGGAATCAGTCTGTTTATTTCTTTACATTCATTGATATTAATGACGGGAAACTGAGATTTTTTAAATCAATGCATAACAAAAAAGGTTGTTTATTTGCTGTTGTTAGGTGTGTGTCTTCACATGCACATGCATTTTTTGATGCAAATCCACATTTGTTTATTATCTGAATGCACTGATTTCATATTTTTCCCTGGAGGGCAAACAATAAGAGTGGCCTGTTTTCTCCAAGATATTATTTCAAGGTATTCAAGGTATACTGTAAGAGCAGTATGAAAATATTCTGTTTACCTGCACACAGAAAGTCCAGCAGTGCTTCACTGCATTTGTGTATTTCAATAAAACGTGTGGCTCTTGAAATCTCACGCAGACAGCAGGGGTGAGAAAACACAACAAACAAATATTGTTGTTTCTCCACAGCACACAATCTGATTCTGCACTTCAAAGCCTCAACACAGATTCCTGGGGGACATCTTTCATTCGCCTCTCACCTTGTGTGTCTTCTGTCAGATCTCCTCACAGACTGCTTTCGAACCTGTTCCCTGGGTAATTCATCTCCTGCTGTGTGGAGAAAATAAGTGCAGAAAAAGGTAAATACGTTTCATTCAGGGACAGATGCATGATGGGATACATGTTTGTCTTCCTCTCCACTGCTTCAGTCATCCAACAGAAAATGAATCTGTACCTTTGACACATTGATCAGAGACTAACATGAGCTAATTATATTTGCTTATATTTGCTAAATTATATTTGATTTTTGAGGGATATTTTAACGCCTGTGTCATTTATTTATGCTGATCAAACATTAGCAAAGCAGGCAGATTTTCACTGGAAAGATGCCCTTAGTCACATGACATGCGTCATCAAGATCTTTACAACAGTCAACATCTGACACGAGCCCTTTCTGATATGGAAGAAAGCAGCAGTTCTAGTGTGACACACTCGTTTGTTTTGTTCAGGCTGTTTAAATGAGGAATGTCTTTGTCATCTCGGAACACAGCAAAAACAGACAAATAAGGAAATATTATATTTTTGTAAGTGGTTGACTATCACGTAATCACAGCAGAATGGCTTATGTGTGGTTTCCCTCATATGTTATACTGGGGCACTTGTGGCCAGCTGGTTGAAGAGTTGGACTAAACAGGAGGTCACAGGTTTGAATCTCAATGCCGGCAGGAAACCTGCTCCCCAACTGCTCCCCAGATGCTGCAGTGCTGCCCGCTGCTCCAGCTGTGTGTGTGTGTGTACTAACTGGATGGGTTAAATGCAGAGGACAAATTCTGAGTATGGGTCAGCATATCTGCCCTGTCACTTTTATACTGTCTTATGACACTGTGAAACTGAGTCTTTAACTCAGATCATAAACTGCCCTGTGCTGCCATCATGTGTGTATTTCTGTAACAGTGAATTTGAAGAATGATTAGCAGATTACCATCAGGAACATGTTTAAGTTTATTTTATTTCTAAATCAACTGAGTTCAGTAGTAGATGTTGTGTGACAGATTCTGTTACAAAACAATTAGAAAGCAGCATTTTATATTATTATTTTATTTTAAGACATTTATAACTAAACTGAATCCTAAAATAAAAAACACAACACACAATTGTGACATAAAGTGATGTTGTGTGGAGTGAATGAAGGAAACTGAACGTTGTGCACTGACTGCAGTCAGACAAAAGAGGCTGATGCGATTCTGCTGATGGGTGTGTGAGCCCTCTGCGCATGCGCGATCATCCTCTCTCTCCTGACCTCATCCCGGTTTCTGCTGCTGCTGTTGATCAAGCTCTCGGTTAAACGCGTTCAGATAGATGCACACACATGAGGACATGGCAGCTGTATTCGGGAAGATGCAGATCGGCATTTATGTGGAAATCAAGCGCAGTGATGGTGAGTCACACCCAGCAGCGGCTCTTTTATTAGCGTAAGATGCAGTTCGTCGGTGCAACATCTTCTTTTAAACCCGCTTAACTGTGCGTCACATGAGATTAAATCGGTGGATTGAAACGACAAAAGAGAGTCGATATAAGTGGCTGTGTTGGGATACATGCACGGAGCCGTCATCCGTTAGTCTGTTCACGAATCTTACTATGGCCTAGGCGTAGCTTATGAATATTAATTAGGCCCTGCTGACGCTGCTTGGACGTATATGTGTTAATAATAATAAGCAGCAGCCGTCACCAATAGGATTCGTCAGGTGACTAGTGCTTCTTAATAATTCATATCTTTCAGCCAATTGTGCAGATGAACGTCTTGTTACGCGATTAATATTGATAAGCCAAGACTCGCCCGTAGTAGAGGTCGTAAATTCGCAGCCTGTTAGCTTCAAAGCTGAGGAAAACGCCCCGAGACATCGTGTGGAAATGAATTTTAAATGGTTTGCATCGCAGTTTATGTAGTTTTAGTTTATTTCATTGTCATTCTAATCATATATAATCGAGCGCGGTGTGGTTTTGACAGATCTGTAACTGTATAATCAATCGAAATACTCAAGAATCACACATAATAATCAATGATATATAAATGCCACACCGTAAAACCATCCATACATAATACATTGTATATTGCAATGATAGGTATCAGTGATATATATACTATGGGTGATGTGGTGTAGTTAAAGCTCAGGGCCACTAAGTGAAGGGTGTCAGGTTCGAGTCATGCTGCATAACTGTGCTGCAGGAAGATCGTCCTTCTACTGATGGACATGAAGCATCTGGAAATCTGTGTACAAGTTTAGTTTTTTTACTGATGTTGGTCATAATAATACTTCTATTGTGTGTGTGTGTACAAATATACTTGTATGATCAGAATATTGTGTGATGTTTGTTGTATGATCAGAATATTGTGTGATGTTTGTTGTATGATCAGAATATTGTGTGATGTTTGTTGTA
>JAZGTI010016531.1:0-12725 GCA_036877585.1 Botia kubotai
GGTGAAGATGAAGCTGGAGGAGAAGATGAAGCTGGAGGACAGATCCGTGCGTGAGGTGCGAGGGCCGCAGCTGGTGTTGTGAATCAGGCCGACGTCACAGGTCCGCGATAACCCGGCTATTTCACAACACCAGGGTGGCCCCGCACCGCTGACGACCAACCACACCGGAGAGAGCAGCTCAAACCCGGATGACGAAGATCACTTCATCCGGCCCCGTCACGTCCATGTTTGCATGTACATTGCTTTTTTTTTTTACTTTTTATGTAACTACGATAAAGTTTCACTGTCGTGCAGAAAACTGTGTGTATAAATGTATTTGCTATAATTGATATAGAACACAGAAGTCCAAGACGTTTAATAAAAGGGAGTTAACATTTTAGGATTTTTAGACATTTCTGGTCCTGCACTTTATTTGAGCTATTTTAGTCAAAGTAAACACATCTGTGACACATCTGATGTTTATTCACTCTTAAATGGCATTTTAATGCCCAGTTTTGTGGTCTCAGTCTTGTGGACTCCAATATTTAGGCATAAAAAGTTAATGTTCCTTTTAATCCACGATATAATCTAAATCTGTTTGAGTAGAGCCGCTGATATCATCTAATTTCTTTGGAATATTGTACTTAGGTTACCCATGCGGTTTAATCGCATCAAAAATGCCTATTTTGACAGCTTTCTGTTAAAATCTGTATTCTTTTGGTTTAAGTATGATTTTACGTACGAGAAAAATTCAGCAGATTAACATACAATAGAAACGTTTTCACTTTAATCTGTAACACTTTTAAACTCCTTGTTACGACAGATTCCCTCAGGCAACATGAGGTTTTAAATATGACCATTTGGTATTTAATTTCCTGCTTAAATTCTGCGTGTCTATTAATAGAAGTTGTGCTTTGCAGGATCTACACTAATTACCCTGAAAATGCCCCACCTTTGGGCTTCCAGACCAGTTTCTGCAGAAATAATTACTCACCTGAAGCTGCCCCCGAGGTCACATGGGTTGTTGGACATTAGTCTTTTAGTTAATGACAAACTGCCGTTGCAATGATCAGTCATGCTCAAGGCGAATGTCTTTCAGTTATAACCTCTGCTCAAAATGAAGGTCACATCATTCTTAAAAAATAAAGGTTCCTAAAAGGTTCTTCAGAGCAATGACCAAAAACAAACATTTATGGTTCTCCAAAGAACAATTCAGTCAAAGATTTCTTAAAAGAACCTCTTTCTTAAATTTTTATAGTTAAGAAAGAGGAACCTTTTTCCACTTCAAGGAACCTACTGTAAAACCAACAGGTGTATATGTATATTAAAGGTTCTTCATGGAACCGTACAGCCAAAAATGGCTCTTCTATGGCAATGTGAAGCACGTTAATTTTTTTATGACTGTACAGGTTGGAAAATTCTCAGATTGAGTGCACTGTCTCAATTCTTCTAAACATCTCTCCTTATAAATCTCAACAAAACATTTTAAGGTTCAGAACGTTTTGTTGGTATTGCAATTAAATTGATTTGCTCGACCCAGATCAATATACCTGGAATGCGCTTTAAAACTGTCAAGTGAATAAATGTACAAACTCAAACAATGAAATGAGCAGACAACGTGTCAGATTACGTGCTATAGACATTTGTTGTACTGTATGTTATTTCTCAGTCTCTTGACAATGCGCAATACAAGACTCGCTCCCATCGATTCTAGTTGTCCTTGAGAACCCATGTCAAGGGTATTTTACCCAAGATCTTAGTCATTATATGTTCTCATGATGTTTACAAGCCCCGGAACAAGCTGAAGGCCCTACAGCGACAATTAAAAATTAATGACTGGTAAAAAAGGTCCCGAATATGTTAATCACACTAATTATACATTCAAAAGTGGTTCCTTCCTGCTCAGGTATAAAATAACCCTTCGCACCACCTCCTCGCTTTACTCAGTTATTGAACTCATGGTGGAGATACCACAGACCAATGAACAGATGAATGTGATGAACAACAGAAATCAGTTCTCAATGTCTTCACTGAGCAATGGAGATGACCGCAAATTCAGTTTGGGGGGATGTAGCAGTTTCGATACCGACAGCATCGCCTCGCGCAGCTCTGGGGTCTTTTCTGGATATGACACATTGGATGCGCCACCTAGTTATGACTTTTACACCAATACTGAAGTTTTTGGAAGATCAAAGAAATCAAGACCTTCTCTCTTTCAGCTTCACTCCAACCCTCAGGTACGAGCAGAGATGGCTGTGAATGAATTGGATTAATAACTATATACAAATATCCCACAGGGGTATATCAGCAACATCTTCCTGGTTAAAAGATTATTTTGATAAGCTTGGTTAGGATTTAAACAGATAGTTCACCCAAAAATTCATCCATCATTTACAGAACTTCATGTCATTCCAAACCTATATGTCTTTTGTTTTTTTACTTCTGAGGAACACAAAAAAGATATTTTGGAGTATGTTGGTAACCAAACAACAGTGGCATCCATTGACTTCCATTGTATGGACGTTTCTCAAAATATCTTCTTATGTGTTCCACAGAAGAAAAGTCATATAGGTTTGGAATGACATGAGGGTGAATAAATGATGGTGAATTTTCGGGTGAACTATCCCTTATACTAACTGCTAAAAACACTATTATGGTATCAACGTCTTAAAATCTAATGAAGAACCTGCATGCGTTATTTTCCTGAGCTTATCTGAGATCTCCTCCAGGATGACCCCTCTCCACCTCCCCTGTATGAGGAGAACGGTGTGGACAAATCAAGCCCGGAGGAAGAGGAACCAGCAGAACCTCCTCCAGAACCAGCTCGCTTTGGATGGGCTCAGGGTGTCATGGTAAACTGAAAGTTTGTATTCTTTGTGTCTAAAGTGTACAAAGAACCACAGACAGAMGTAACACCATACTCCAAACATCAGAATCAAGCCCAGCTCAAAACGGTTGGAGATCTGCTGCTTTAAATGCAGCTCCAACATCTTCTGTATCTTCTGCTCCCTGTAGATCCGCTGTATGCTGAATATCTGGGGAGTAATTCTGTACCTGAGGCTTCCCTGGATCACAGCTCAGGCAGGGATCGGTATGTCAAAGTCTGTTGTTTTGATCTTGAACATGTTTTTACTGTTAAAGGTTCCTGTGTAGTTCTTGTGTAAACCCTCAGGGCTGTTAAATGATGCATTGGTGTGAAACACAGGTGTGTGTGTTATTAAAATGAACATCTTCCACTTCCTCATCTTCAAGGTCTGACGTGGGTTATAATCTTGGTCTCGTCTTCTATAACGGGCATCACTGGACTGTCCACATCAGCTATTGCCACTAACGGAAAAGTTAAAGGAGGTGAAGACTGAGTCATCATTTTATTGAGGAAATATTTTATATCCAGTACTACTGGCAATGGTTTCAGCCTCAGACATGGCGAATGTTTACTTTAAAACAAAACAGTAAAAAATAAATGTATTTTGGCCCCTATAGCTTTCCTTAGTCTAGTGTACAGTCATTGTACAATGGTCAGTTACAGTAGTACAGTACAGTACAGAATAAGTGTTCCTGTAGCTCAGTTGGTAGAGAATTGCATTAGCAGCGCAATGGTTGTGGGTTTGATTCCCAGGGGAGCACACGTACAAAATGAGTAATTAAATGTATTGTAGCATCTGCCAAATGCATAAACGTGAGTCAGTTATCCTCTAAAAGTGCTTAACTTTGTTTACGCGTCATGAGATTTACATTAGTTGCCTGCAGAACGTAAATATCGTTTTCAGTTATTAAAAATGTTAAAAGTACAGTTTGCAACAGATTTTATTCACAACGTTATGTCTGACCGTGTTGAGTGTTTCTTTTTCCAGGAGGAACATATTTCCTGATCTCTCGTAGTTTGGGTCCCGAGCTCGGCGGATCCATCGGTCTAATATTTGCGTTTGCTAATGCCGTAGCTGTGGCCATGCACACCGTGGGCTTTGCTGAAACTGTGCAGGCACTCATGCAGGTGAGTAGTGCGACCAAGCAACATTTTATTACTCTGAGGTTGTGTTTTCAAACCTCAGGAGACGTATCTGAGGTCTCGGTTTTATTTAATTATGTTTTTTATCTTCTGTGGAACTCTAGAAGAGAAACATCAGACTGTTCAGATCAGTCTCCATTGATCTCAGTTGAATCTCATTGTTGGCTAGGAACTAAGATATCTAATTGGTGATCTTTCCTATAAGAGAATATACTGAAAGCAAACTGACCACTGCTCATGTTTTTCTTCAAATCAGGAGACTGAGGTCAGTATGGTAGACCGACTGAACGATATTCGCATCATCGGCGTGATTACGGTCACCTGTCTGCTGGCCATCTCAATGGCTGGAATGGAATGGGAGTCCAAGGTTTGTTCCTTAAACAGAACAGTTGTATGTCCGACTCAATTACAGCAAAGTCTGATTCCACCCCGGGTTTTGTGTCTCTCTCAGGCCCAGGTCCTGTTCTTCTTTGTCATCATGATCTCCTTTGCCAGTTACATAATAGGTACCATCATGCCATCAACGCCACAGAAGGAAGCTAAAGGATTTTTCAGCTACAGAGGTCAGAGGTCAACACACGCTCTGTTCTCATGTTCTCAGAGTTTGCGAGATTACAAACTCTCATGCGCCTCAGTTTGTGTTCAACAGCTGATATTTTCGCGTCAAACTTCGTGCCCGGCTGGCGAGGTCTGGAGGGCAGTTTCTTTGGCATGTTTTCCATCTTCTTCCCTTCGGCTACAGGCATCCTTGCAGGTGCAAACATCTCTGGAGATCTCAAGGCACGTTTAGCTCAAAATCGCACAATGTTTCTTCAGATAAAACATTTTATTAAGCATATTCATATTCTTCTGGCTGTTGTTCACATTAGGATCCTAATGTTGCTATACCCCGCGGTACAATGCTGGCCATTTTTTGGACCACTGTGTCCTACCTCATTATCTCAGCTACTATTGGTGAGTATCATAACCCAGCAAACAGGGAATGTTCTCAGAACGTTGGCCAGCGTTTTGTAAAAGTCTCAAAGTTATTAAAAAAAGTTCTTGCAGTAATATTTGTTGTTTTTTTAACATTATAGATCATTAAAACAAAAGACATTATTCTTAATTAGTGGAACATTTAAGATCCTAGAACTTTCAAAATGACATTTTTAACATTTCTGTTACTTAATGGAAATGTTCTTACAACCTAAAATTGTTAGCTGGGAAGTGTCTACCAATGCAATTTTTTGGGTGATTATTATTATTATATTCCTGAATGAATTTGCAATGCGTTGTGTTTGTATTGAAGTTAATGCATCGTATTATCCAGTAACACAGGTAACGTTTAATTCTTTTCAGGCTCCTGTGTAGTGCGCGACGCTTCTGGTAGTTTGAATGACACGTTTATCCCCACTGTGCCCCCTGGAGACTGCTTGGGACTGGCCTGCAACTACAACTGGAACTTCACTGAATGTATCACCAACAATACCTGCCCTTACGGACTCATTAATAATTACCAGGTCATCATCACGTCTAAATGCTTGTTCAGTACTGCTGTGTCTGCAACATGATCGTTCTGAAGCGTGACAGGATAAAATATTTCACCTTATCGCACCATTAAACATACAATGCTCTGATATATCTTTCAGCCAAAGCTGTATTTTAATGTTCTGTGTGTTAGACAAACATTGGAGACATGACCAAGCAGTTACTGCATCAGTTCTGATGCATTGTGCCTTGGTGCTCATGTGGGCAACACAGGTTCGAGTCTGACTCACGCTATTTCCTGATTATTCTCTGGTCCCTTTTGCCTGTCGAAAGCAAATCAATAAAATTTGTAAAAAAAAAAAAATATTAACTGAATAACGGCTTAGAATTTTTTTTTTGAAATTTGAATATTAAAAATATGAAATGAATCAGAACGTTATGTTTTTCTGTTTTAAATGGCAGACTATGAGCATGGTGTCTGCGTGTGGCCCTCTCATCACCGCAGGCATTTTTGGAGCCACGCTCTCTTCAGCTCTGGCTTGTCTGGTATCCGCTCCTAAAGTTTTCCAGGTAATCGGCCCCGGAACATCTTCACTCCATTATAAAGAATCTTTTGTATGATACTGCACGTGTGCTCATTCTCTCTATGTCTGTGATGTGTGAATGTTAGGATGATTGTAAATGATCTTTCTCCATGTCCGGTCTCTCTGCAGTGCCTTTGCAAAGACAACCTGTATCCCGGCATTGGATTTTTCGGGAAGGGTTATGGAAAGAATAACGAACCCTTGAGAAGCTACCTGCTAGCATATATCATTGCTATATGCTTCATTCTTATTGGTAGGAACTCCACCTGAACCCCTCGCACGCGTGGGCCCCTAGAATCATTCCCACCTTTCCCCTGTACTGTAGCCCTGCTGCCCCATCCGGTTTATGATGTGTTTAAATACCCATTACAGAAATGCACCTATAGACAGTTGTGCTTGCTTTCATGTTTCAGCTGAGCTGAACACTATTGCTCCTATCATCTCCAACTTCTTCCTCTGCTCCTACGCCCTCATCAACTTCAGTTGCTTCCACGCCTCCATCACTAACTCACCAGGTAAATGATAAACCCAAACATCAAGGCACAATGGGTCTGACTAAGATTTATAATGTCATATTTACCGCATGTGATTCTAAATGGATGTTTTTTGCAGACTGGTTTGCTAATGTAACAGCTAATGTAAACCGGACATGCCCTGCGGCAATCATACCACATTCTTTTGTAGCCATTCATTTTTTAAAACTTACATATTTAACACTGCCTCCATTGTAGGTAATGAACAGCTGATGTTCTCCTAACGTTGGCTAACATTCTCTAAAAATGATCTTAGTTCTCTGAAGTGATCACAAATGTCTTTTAACCTTATGTATCATGTATATGTGTTACAGAGTTTAAAGAAAGTTTGAATAACGTTAATACAATGTTAATACAACGTGTAAAAAACTGGATGTTTTGAACGTTTCTAGAACATTTTTAACATTTTTGTTACTTAATGGAAATGTTAGGGAAACGTTCTTACAACCTAAAATTGTTCACTGGGGTTACGTGTTTCTCCTGCGCCGTGTGTGTGCAGGCTGGCGACCAACGTTTCGATTCTACAGCAAGTGGTTGTCTTTGCTGGGAGCTGTGGTGTCTGTCATCATCATGTTTCTGTTGACCTGGTGGGCTGCTCTCATAGCCATCGGGATTGTCATCTTCCTGCTGGGATACGTGCTGTACAAGAAGCCCAGTAAGACACCCTGTGTAGCTTGTGGTCTTTGGGGGAGTTTTCATGAGTCCGACCTAATATATCACAGTATCACAGTGCAGTGATCACATGAGTGATTTGTAGCAATAATTTTATGATTGTTGTGTTTATATATTTCAGATGTCAACTGGGGCTCATCAGTGCAGGCCAGCTCATATAACATGGCACTATCGCACTGTGTGGGCCTTAACCAAGTGGAAGACCATATTAAAAATTACAGGTACAAATCTGTGACCCCCACAAGGTCAACTGATAGTACACCAATCCTGTATCTTTCCTTCCATGTTGTTGTTGTTTGCTTTTCCATTAGGGTTTGTTCAGGAATATTCCATGTGATTTTTTTCCCCTCTCTCTCTCTCTCTGCTTCTACTCTTGCTTGTTCTTCCTCGTCATTTCTCCCTGTGTCCTACTTATCCATCTGTTGTTTCTCTCAGGCCACAGTGTCTGGTTCTCTGTGGGCCGCCCTGCATGCGGCCTTCCATGGTGGATTTCATCAGCACCTTCACCAAGAACCAGAGTCTGATGATATGTGCAAACGTCATTACAGTGAGTCTGGCATTAGAAGCAGTTCACCGCATGACCAAAACCTGAAATAACATGAAGCTTTCAAACTGTGATTTACAGGCCTGAGTACAGTTACTATAAAATATTTTAAAATGTAATACCAAGCTAACCATTTCAAAGTTGTAAGAATGTTTCCATAACGTTTCCATTAAGGAACAAAAATGTCTAAAACCTTATTTTGAAAGAGCGTTCAAAACATTCAGTTTTTTAGTTGTTGTATTAACGTTACTGCTTGCTCATGAGAATATTATTGAATTGCTTTTTAATTCTGTTAACTTTTTTAAAACGTTCCACTAACTACTGAAGAATAATGTTTTTGATACACAATATATAACATTAGGGAAATGTTCTATTAAAGAACTTTTGATAATGTTCAGAGAACTTTATGAGAATGTTAGCCAACATTCTAAAAACATTCCCTGTTAGCCGGGTAACCATAGGTACAGAATATTTCTTTCAAAAGCGCCACATACTCTTTAATTGTTTCTCCTGAACACTGTGTATCTGTGTTGACTGACTCTGTGTTATGGACAGGAGGGACCTTCACCGGATGCAGTGGACTCAACCAACCCTGCTGTTCAGTTAAACTGGCTAAACAAGAGGCGCCTAAAGTCCTTCTATCACACCGTCGTTGCCGATGACCTTCGTGCTGGTGTCAAGATGTTGCTGCAGGTCCCATCATGCACTGGGCTTCACATTCTAGCACATAATACGCTCAACACAAACATCATTTATTTCACTTTACTGTGTCTGACGGTGTCGGACCACTGAAATGAATCTGACGGTTTGGTAATGTGTTTTTCTGGGGGTTCTATTTCAGAGTACCGGTTTGGGTCGGATGAAGCCCAATGTTCTAGTGATGGGATTTAAAAGGAACTGGCGCAAAGGTCAACCAAGCAACATAGAACACTATATTGGAATACTGCAGTATGTATAACATACAGTTTATTATTCCTTCAACATTAGGTTCTGATCATAGTGTCTCTCAGAGCATGTGACCGTTTACATGTTTTTAGTGATGCGTTTGACCTTCAGTACGGTGTGTGTGTTCTTCGGATGAAGGAGGGACTTGACATCAGTCGAACAATGCAGGCACACGGTAAGGGACCATTTCAAAACTCCACGTTTAAGGCCAACTTTTTCTAGAAACATTTTTTGTTATGCCGGGTGAAAGTCTCTTCACATCCTGATAACAATCACTAAATAAAGCGGTCTAAATATATACTTATTTATATCTTCTGTGGAAGGCGCAGGACCGTGAAATGTTCGTCCAATCATTGCATTCGGTCTGCATGCAATGAAAGGACATCCTAGTTGCCTGTCAAACTGTGTTTGCATTCATGTGTTGGAGGAGGCGTGGCTTTGAAGAGAACTCTCTGAAGAGAGGGCGGAACTTAAGCTTTTAAAGCTAGCTTGTTATCGCTAGTCTCTCTGAAATTGTCTATTCGTCTTGAACTCCCCTTTGCAAGAGCATGAATATTAGCACTGCCCCTAAAAGACATGCAGCTGACCGCATCCTTTATCACAGTGAATCTGGGGTTTGAGACATCCACCGAACAAGGAATTGACATGAAAGGGCCCACTGATACTACAACACCCACGTCACGTATGTATCCAAACCCTCAAATACTGGCACTGCTTACATCAGACTGCTTACATCAGACTGCTTACATCAGACGTAACATGAACGCTGTCTGCATAAACATTTGTTTATTGTTGTTACATGTGTTTCAGTGGACCCGGAGACTCTACTGGCCATGTCCCAGCCCGCCACCATCTTTCAGTCCAGGCAGGGAAAGAAAACCATTGATGTGTACTGGCTCTCAGATGATGGGGGTAAAGTGATATTCTATGGATCTGTATTTACAGTGGCAAACGTGCTGTAGTAACATGCTGTGCGTGTGTTGTCAGGACTCACTCTGCTGGTGCCGTATCTCTTGACCCGTAAGAAGCGCTGGGCCAGATGTAAAGTGCGAGTTTTTGTTGGGGGTGAAGCTCAACAGGTTGATGAGCAGAAACAAGAGTATGCATGACTTTCATTATGATACTGTTAGTGACGACGTGTTACATATTACCTGAATATATCGTTCTTTTTGAATTAGTTATTTGTATTTGAGATTCACTGTGATAGCATAACTATTCAAGCCTATGAAATATCTTTGTGCTCGAGTGTATAGAAAAATAGAAAAGGTTTTGTAGTCTTAGTCTGAAGTAGTCTCAGTCTTTCTGGTCTTGAGGTTGTCCTCAATGATTAAGCTTAGGAGCAACAGCTGTTTTAATGTTACTAAATCTCTTCCGCAGAAGAGACATTAAACAGAGAGTGTGTGGGTGTGTGTGTGTGTGTGTGTGTGTGGGTGTGTGTGTGTGTGAATTACAGGCTCAAGGGTCTGATCAGCCGGTTTCGTCTGGGTTTCCAGGATATTCAAGTCCTTCCTGACATCAGCGCAAAACCGCAGTCTGAACAGTAACGCGTCTTTTGCTCTCGTTTCATTCTCGTAAATCTTTCTGCTGTGAGACTTATTTGAACTTCACATGAATGTATTTCTGATCTTCTGAACTATTAAAACAGCATAAAGAGATTTGAAGACCTCATAGCTCCGTATAGAGCAAGCGCGGTTCAAAAGAACGACCAGGAACCTGACGAGACTACAAAGAACTATCCCCGGATGGTGTCTGATGATGAGGTGGAAAAGTTTAAAGCGAAGGTAATTCACTTCGTACTTTAGCGGGTCAGAATGGTGGCGTTACAAGAATACACGTTTTCTAAAGATCTGACCGCCCACTTTTGTTGTGGATTGTGTATTTTATGAAAGCTGTAATATTTTGTCCTGTATTTGTGAAGTCTCTTCGACAGATCCGTCTGAATGAAGTCATCCAAGACTACTCAAGAGATGCCGCGCTCATCGTTGTGTGAGTGTTATTTATGCAGGATGTGTTGCCATGACATCATCATGATGTCATTCTGCAGCAATGAGTCGAAGTGTGTGACTGTTTAACTATTAGCTGAGTACATTTCTGACATCACCTGTCATTTTCACGTGTCTTTATGTTTGGCAGAACCATGCCAGTGGGCCGAAGAGGGACGTGTCCCAGTGCCCTTTACATGTCTTGGCTAGAGATCGTGTCACGTGACCTTCGACCTCCGGTTCTTCTTGTTCGAGGCAATCAGGAGAATGTGCTGACACTGTACTGCCAGTAAACAGCACCTTCAGCTAACAGAGCTGTTCACATGCCTACAGTACATCCAATGGAAAGAGATCTATTAAACAGAAAGCTATTTGTTAATGGCTTGTTAAAATGACATTAGGACAGATTGTTAATATTTCGTGTTGTGTTTAATACTTGTGTAATGCGTTTTGTTCATAAGGTTTATGTCTATTTCCTCTTTAATTGCCGAGTAAAAATGTTAAATGTCATAAAATAGTTTTTGCAGCTTTTGATCCGATGCACATTTTTTCAGAAGCAATAATTCAAGCATGTCTGCAGTCAGCAAATTTCTCTTGAAACCAGAACTGTAATAATTATTTACAAGCCTCTCTGTTGATTACCTCTAAAACTTGCTACCATATAGTTTTTTAATGACCTAAATAACTTAAATGTCACAAAATATATGTAATAAATTACTACTTATATATTAAGAGCCTTGCGTTATTCTTTATACCGAAATTTAAGCCTATTAAACGCTCTTTACTGTATCATAAACACATGATCATCATCGTCTGACGCAACGCGACGTTTCAAGCGAACTAGTGTGAAAGAATTTCCGACGACTTGCTTCTACTGCGCATGCCCGGCGCGTGGGGCTTCAGGACAGGCTCGCGACTGAACGCGAGCGAGCGCAGCCAATCACAGGCGGCCACAGCGCGTTTGGAAACAACACCAGCAAACGCTTCATAAGCGGCACGAAACTTCTTGAACCCGGAACCTGTGCGCATGTCGAGGGTGGCTGTTCTGGCACTGACCGAGCTGTCAACACATCGAGTGATTTTGTAGATTTTGTAAAATGGAAAACGAAGAGGTACCGGATAAAGAGACGATCTCGCTGGTCGTTAAGACGCCGAACCAGTTGCACGGCGATCAGCTGTTTGAGGGAGTGCGCATGGACTGGACAGTGAGGGATCTTAAACGTCACCTCTCGAAGGTTTATCCCAATAATCCGGTAAGTTCGGGTTTGTTTTCTCGGGCTAAACATGTCGTTTTACATCGACCAAGCCGCCAGCATTCCTCAACAGAAAACCAGTATGGCAGCGGGAATGAACCCCCGTCACTCCATAAACAATCTGGAGTCGCCAGTTTATGTTCTCACTTTCTATTTGCACGCAGTTTATATTTATGCGCTTATATTTATATTTATACAGCGTTCATATCGCTATTAATGAATATTATTTACATGTTTATCATGTTGTTACTTGTGTATTAATAAAGCGACGTTTCTACAACGCCTCTCCTCATTGCATACGATATGGTGCATGTCTCTGTACGCTGTGTTTATGTCCAGTGTATCTGACAGCTGACAGAGATCTATAGGATGTAAATAACTTTGTGAATACGGTTGATCTGAGTGTTGTTTGATGTTTGGGCTCGTTTTCTGACAGGCTGAGAAAGATCAGAGGCTCATTTACTCGGGCAAGCTGCTTTCTGACAGTCTGTATGTGAGAGATGTTTTCTCTAAGGTGAGTGGGTGTATTTAACATGTTTATTTTTGGGCTGACAAGTGGCTTTAAAAATCAGCTGCGTACATGATGAAATTATAACAGCACAGTTTTAGTACTGGAGCAAATTAATAACAAGTTTCTACAAATAAAGTCCCCTCTCCTTAAATTAACACTAAAGAAGTAGCCCAAGTCAAAGAAAAATACTGAAAGACAGTATACACCAGGGAGACAACCTCATTTGACATAACAAACACTTGAACA
>JAZGTI010016532.1:0-12725 GCA_036877585.1 Botia kubotai
AAAATGCGTTCGAATGCAAACAACTATGTAAGCATATAGGTCTACCAAAAATTAAAATTAACTTACTTTGATATGCTGCAGCAGGTCATCAGCTCCTGCGTGTCCCAAGAATTCGGAGCCAAAATATCTTGACCTGACAACCATGTCGGAGTCCGAAAACATATTTCGAAACAGCTCTCCAATGCCATTGTTCGAATTGAAAGAGTGGTGTTTAGTTGCTAGGTCTAAACACCACAGCACCTCAGCTCGCAATGTACAGGTGGTGATGGGGCATAGCGTCTGCTGTCTGACGTCTGTCACGCACCTGTTGACGATGCTAGGACTACTGCTGGCAGTGGTTTGCATCGGGAGAGCAGTCGATGTTGCAAAGCAGTGGAGGTTGAGGTCATTGATGCAGCCGTAGCGCAGAACATTGATATGGGAAGCTGCTCTCTACGTTCGCGCATCTACGTTTGACGCCATTCACCCCCACCCAGGTTATATTAATCGTCTTCTTGCAGACGTGGCAATAAGCCTTGTGGCTGTTGCCAACTACTGGCCTAAGCCAGTCTTTAAATCTTGAGTCCTCCAGCCAGAGGTCCAAAAACTTGCATTTCCCCATGTTTTAATTTAATTACTGAACGGAAGCGAGCTCGCCTACATGTTTGGCAGCAAGTCAGCCGGGTACCCAGTTTGTTTCAGCCCGCGCGCGAAAGAACACCACCTCACATGATATCGCTCAGGTCCTTCTCTCAACATATAAATGAATCCATGCAAATTTTAGAAGAAAGGCCTGCACTTAACACAAATTGAAAATTTATCTAAAAAAAAAAATTGGGCTCGAAAATGTAATACCTCGTCAGATGACGTTTATTACTTTTTAATACTTTTTAATGCCCTTAATTTTGGCTAATTTTATTTACTACCTTTTACAACCCCGCGTACACCCTGTTTAAGGCCATTTTTATGGGAGTTTTATATAAAAAACAGAGCGATCAGTCTTCCAAGGTCAAACCCCTAGTGCAACTACATGAATACAACTTCCATCAGGGAACGGAGTTTACATATGAAACAGAGATGTTTTCCATTTCGTTTTGGTGCAGAGTTTGACTACCTGGTTGTTGTGAAAGGAAGTTTTCAAAGGGGTGCAGTTTGCATGCAGCTGGCATGATAGCAATCCTAACTCACAGAAGTGAACAACTAATATTAACAAATAATTTGTATCTTTGCATGCCACTGGTCACACTTATTAATGAAAGCAGCATTGTAGCAACAACTGCTGGTAAGGCATCAGAAACAAACCTGCAAAAGACTGATTTTATACTAGCTTATAGAATCCATGCATATATTATGCCTTAAGAATTGTGGATGAATTGTTAATTGCAGATTTACTTATTTAAAGAAACACTGCTGATGTTTTGGCAGCAATCATTAGTTTAATTCACATTACTTTGTTTTCTTTTTACTAGTGGGATGAAAGCTAATAGTTCATTGCTTGAGAATCTGGTAACAGTAATGACGACAATAATCA
Source organism: Botia kubotai (assembly GCA_036877585.1). Lineage (NCBI taxonomy): Eukaryota > Metazoa > Chordata > Actinopteri > Cypriniformes > Botiidae > Botia > Botia kubotai. Next base: position 1,511 of record JAZGTI010016532.1, read on the forward strand.
ATATGTTATTTTGTTTAGAGAAGGTAGAGTGTAGAGTGTAGACTGATCAGAGGAACGTAAAGAAGAGCAGGTTGGTATTTTTGTATAGTTGCGTTGAACCAGACCTTCTTCTGGTTGATCCATGCTATCGCCTCCTGGAAGCTCTTGCTAGGATCCTCCCAGTTGCTGGTGCTCATGGTGTTGCTGGTTCTTCTTAGCGTGGTTCCTGTGATGGAGTTGCAGATATCTGTATGCAACATGTGGCACTCCTCTAGACTGAAAGACAGAACAATTCAGAAATTTGCCTGAACTTCATCAACCTCCCACAAAACTTAGTGTACTTCTTCACCAGGAAGACAATGATGTCTTTAAAGAGCATATTTAAAATGAATTATAAGACAAACACAAAGTCAAATCAAGTTCAATTTTACTCGTCCACACTGTAAACAGATGTGCATCATTTTCACTAAAGCCAACTAAAAGATTAGCTGGAGACTGTCATTTTATTTAAAATATGTTTGAAGAACTATTTTCATTACTGTCATTTCCTCAACTGAATGTTAACAACAGAATGGTTGAGATGACATTTGTTGGTTCAGAAAAATGTTGACATTTGTTGGTTCAAGAAACAAATGTTGTGTTACTAAATTCAATATACATATCTAGTGTATTTACAGCATTTATGTACTGACGCATCACTCCTATCACTATCCAGACACAAAAAAACTTCTCAAAACGTTGGTTAATGTTATCTAAACATTTTCCTCAAATTTCTGAAAAAACAGAAATGTTAACATTATATATCATATATATCAAAACCTTTAGTCTTAACTCACTCTTTTAACTTTTCTACCTTTACTTTGTTTTAGTGGAACATAATGAAAAAAGTTTAAACAACATTCTTATAACCATGTAATAACGTTAATAGAACTGGGTATTTTGAACATTCCTAGAACATTCAAAATAACATGTAACATTTTGTGTGGAAACGTTAGGGAAATGTTCTTTAAAACCTAAAATTGTAAGTTGGGCAAAAGCTAGGTTATATGTTAAAGCATACATTAAGTGATAGTATACTAAAGTACCATGCATTTACATGACAACACATGCGGGCACACACACACACACACACTCTGCAGTTACCCTCTGAATATCATGTCATTGTGTTGCCCACTGGCTCTTAGGTCCATGGCACACTTCTTCAGCTGCTCCATGGCCTCCACAGCTAAAAGCATGTTTTTGTCCACTTCAGACGCTGGTCCCATCTGCAACAACATGACATGTATGAAAACCTTTATGCAACAGATTTATTCTTAAACAGAGAATTACAAATAAAAGGTGGCAACTGGTAAACGGGGCTACATTATGCCAAAACATACAAAGCACAGCCGGTAATTAGACAGAAATCAGGAAATTCCTCTGGCGTGAGAGCCACAAATCACAGCACATGATAACAAAGGCTTTTATTCAACTGCAGACTTCATTTCCTAAACACTGTTTCCTTCACAAAACACAAAAACTCCCCAACCCAGTGCCGGCTCACTGAAATGCATTGGAGATCTGGTAAAAAACAGAAGGTTTTAAAGGACCCACTTCAGTGATGTTACAAGAAACCAGGAAAATATGAGGGCACTACAAAGTACTCAAAAGATATTTGCCTGCCATTCATCATTTTGATGATAAATGACTTTTAATTTTGTGAAAGTATGTGTAAATGACACTTACATTCTCCAGTATGTGCTGGGCTCGCTGCAGACAGTTCATACATTCATTGTAAAGCATCTGAGCTCTTTTCTGAGCAGACATGGTTGACATACTAAAAAAAGCCAAAAACAATGCACTAAACACATGTGTAATAAGTTGCAGATTATTATTATTATTAATTATGGTTTATGGCATACATTAATTTAGGGATATATGGCACGATATATCGGCCACCATATAAATTTGTTACTTTTTCAAAATCATTGATGCTTTATTAATAATAACCACCAGTTTTATTTTTCTCTTATTATTTTCATCAACAATATGGTTTAGTAATTAAAATAATTTAATTATTTTCCGTGCAGAGGCTATTCCGCTTTATTGATCTATGGCGCATTGCATTTTGATTCTTTACTTGTCCAATGACTTGTTTGCATTATTTGGCCATAATTTTTATATCGGTGCATCCCTACATTAAATATTGTCTCTAAATGTTTTCTTTCACTCAATATGATTGTTGCAAGTAGGAACAGCAGTTGGTGTTTTCTGTTTATGAACCCAAAACAAAGTTTCAATGAAATGCACAGCATGTGCATGTATGTGAATGGGCTTATACTTCATAGTTAAGTTGGTCACCCAGACAAAGTTTCCAGTTTCTGGTGCCATAACAACATACTAATGCCAACCAAATACTAATTTGGTATTCTCAGTTTAATTTAGTTATGACTGATATTTAATTCTACATATTTATTTGCGATGTCATTATAATCATTATGGTCCCAAATGTTCCTTTTCAAATAACAAATAACAATAGAAGAAGACAACAATGGAAACAGATGAGTCATTTGTTGACATACTGTAGGTAGTGTGGTAAAACAATCAGTGTGACAACAGCACAGATGAGAATTAAATTATAGTAACGTTCAAGTTCTGAAGTCAGTATATGGACAAATCTCGGCACACAGTGAGACATTAAAATCTTAATACTTCACAATAAGGCTCCATTTATTAATATTAGTTAATAATTAGTTATCTTATTGTTCATTTTTAACATTTACTTATGCGCTTATTGCACAATAAACATAATGAACAATTGAATTTGCATTAACTAACACTTTTGTTCTTGTTAGCTAATGCGTTAACTAATGTTAATGAAATTAAGCCTTATTATAAAGTGTTCCCAGATCTTACTTGCAATTCTACGAGACATGAAGAAAGATTTAAGCACTCCTTTAGATTAATTCCAAAACAAGATTTAAGTCTCCTTTTGCTCTCCATGTATAATTATCCTTAGCTAGGTTTTTTTTGTAATAAATAACAAGAACATGGCACAACTTTTCATGTTTTAATAAAAACTCACGTCTGATGTCCACCTCCTCCGCCTCCCTGAGAGTTTCTGGAGAAAGTGTGCGTGACGGTCTGCGTATAACCATCATTAAATTCAGACTGGTATCCATTTCCACTCATTACCACCTGCGCGCCGTCATTCCTGGGTAAACTGTAGGTTATATTAGTCAGATCGGGCCGTGAATTGGATCTACGGCTGATCTGGTTAAGCCTAGTTTGTGATCCGTAAAAACTCATCTTTTTGAACGCTTCAGCGCCTATTCAGGGTCCAGTTCCTCCCAAACAAACCGCAATTATAGTTATAAAACTCTTTCTCCTCTCTCTGTGCGCGTCTTTCTTTGTCCCCGACTGCGCAGAAACTGACCGCTGCGCTTTGGATAGTTCCGGTTTTGGCCGTTAGACCACACCTAGAACTGCACCCGTCTCATCGCTCGCCCGGTGTGATATCTCTTAGAGGAGGTGCGGCCCTATGCTGACATCAACACATTTCCACACCTTCCCACCACTTTTTTAGAACGGTCAAATGGGAATGCATTTTTTCCCTGAGACGTGTTAAGTTTGTAGCGTCATTTTCACTCTAAAGTTGGAAATGTTTATTCATTTTGTTTTTGTTTGTTTGTTTATAGTTTTCCTCAAAGGTTTTCTATAGTTTTCTACAAAAGCTGAACATATCATATTATTCGATTGTCTTATTTGAACGTCCCAAAGCAACTTACTTTATTTGTTTGCTGTATTAATGTACTCCAAGGTGTACATTTATTTAATGTAATTTTGTAGATTTTAAAAACTAAACATATTTATTTGGATTAATTCATTTAAAATTAGTTTTTGCTAAATGTTGAGGGACTATATTTGTTTTGCACAACAACAGAACAGATCTTGCAATGATAGTGATAAAGGTAAAAATGAAATCTGACATTCGTAAAAACAACAAATGAACACAGGAGGTTGCAAACTACTGTGACAGCACAGATAACGCCCTGTCTGACTCAATAACACAGAAACTCAACATAAAGTACAGAGGACTTTCATCCACAAGAGAGTGACACACCCACCTCACCCAACCACACTCTTCACAGTCCTCTATGATAGCAGGGCAGTCATTGGCAACTTGCTGTTTTACCATTTGCTTTGTCAATAATGCTTCTTGAAAAAAAAAGTAATTTTCTACTGAAAAACGGTATAATAAACATTAATAAACATTATTTCCTATTGTATTCAGTTATAATTTTGTTATTTTATAGTCAAGGAAAGTATGTATGTTGCGTCTGAATGCATTTTGATAAGTCAAAGTTAAATAAATCAAAGTTGTTGCATATTTCAACATTTTGAATCTAAAGTTAATTGTGAAATAGTATGATGCATAATACTATGTGTAATTACAGTGTGAATTATCATCTTTATATTGAATTCTGCAGCACAGCAAGGCTGTTACACAAGATCAATTAGTTGTTTTATGACAGTGACTGTTTGTAGTTGACAGTTTGTAATCTTTATCTGACTTTATCTGACAAATAAGTATCCTCGTTCACATTTTCAAATGCTAGTGCACTTAACCTGTTTATCAGGTGCAAGCCTTCTAGTTACACTTCAATAGGTCACACCTTAGGAAGTGATTTTGTGATGTTGCATGTCGTTCTAACATGCATTTTAGTTTAAGACCTGCTCTAGACGTGATTACCTAAACAGGTATTTTTTATTAACTTTTAAGGGGTTTAAGCACAAATTGTTAGCTATTTTGTAAGGATTCTAATTATAAGTGGTGCTTGGGAAGAAAAGCATCACTTTTTTTCTGGACAAAATGTCAAAACGTAAATAGTCCTGCACCGTCTGTCGGGAAAGACAGATTGTCTTAATAAGGAGAGGTGTGCTGACTTTTATAAGTGATTAGATGTACGATATTTTTTGGGCAAATGAAAAAGTCTGCCTAAAATTCCTTAGACTTAACATTGGGCTGTCACAGGGACTTGTCGTAGAACCTGGGGATGGGCTCATATCGCTTGGCTTAGCAAGCAGCAGCAAATGGTGACATTACAACTTTTATTGGCATGCCCTTTGCAACTAGTTACAGTACCCTAGCAACCACCCCTTGATTTCCATTGAAAATGGTGAAAGTCATCAGAACATTAAAGAGAAAACTGGGTATCCTTTTCGACCAAGTAGTCTTTAATTATCACCATGGAAACTGTCTAGCCATGCCCTAGCAACCATTTACACAGTTGTGGCTCATTGGTTAGTGAGTCAGGCTTGTAATCAGAAGGTTGCTGGTTTAATTCCAGTGCTGGCAGGCAGCTACTGAGGTGCCCTTGAGCAAGGCACCTAACCTCAGGATTGCTCCCCAGGTGCAGCAGTTCTGCCCACTGCTCTGGGTGTATGTGTGTTCACTTCTCACCAGTGATGGGTTAAATGCAGAGATCACATTTTGGGTATGGGTTACCATCACTTCACTTACACATGGGAGTTGGCTCTTTTGATTCAGACACAGATCAGTGTATTAGTTTTACCCTATTAACTTTCTAGCTACACCCTAGCAACAATGTACAAAACCCTAGAAACCACGTAATTAAACGAATAAGCAACATCTCAACATTAGAACATCGTAGTGACAATTGGATGGGCTTATTTTACTTGGGCTATTAGTGTGCTTTAGGTATTGCCCTACCAACTTCCTAGTCACATGCTAGCAACCATTTAGAGCACCCTAGCAAATGCATAACATCATGAATAAAGGATAATAGTATTTACCACAGGATTCTGTGTTGTACAGTATGTAATACTGCTGTGATATTCTTGTGTTATTATAGTCATATTTCTGCAGTAATACTATGAATTTCCTGTAATAAACCTGTGGCCCTTAATTGTTATATTTTTGGAGTATTCTGTTGTATTCCTTTAGCCCTTTAAGTTAGAGTAGCATTCGGTGGTATTCCTACAAGTGTTGTTTGTCCATGATAACTGGTGTTATTACTTACATACTTGTCATAATTTGAAAATATATGTAGTAAACATGCAAGACAAGACTTTAGTGATCATAAGATGATATACACGGCCTCATTTATAAAGTGTGTACATGCACAAATTTGATCTTAGAATGTGTATACACTAAAGTCCACAGCAACATTAATATTTATAAAAATGGTCTTTAACATGAAAACAGATGTATGCACTTTTGATTATTAAATGCAGCAGGTTTTTGGAAATTTAAGCCATTCTTGCCACTTGCTATTCTAAAGTAAATGATTTTGATGTTGACTGGTGCTATTCTAAATGTTAACGACATTAATTAGGTGTCGTTTTAAGGTGGTGATCTGAAACCATTTAGCTGCACACATTTTCATAATATTCATAAAATTCCTGTGATAGTGTACAACAAAAAGTGCTGTAGTAATCCTATCATAATTATCACTGCTTTAAAACTTTGGTATTACCATACAAAAAACAACAGAAAAACCACATATGCCATCTAATGGTAAATTCTTGTGATACTGTACAGCAGAAAGTGCTATGGTAATCCTGTCATATTTAGCTTGTGTTGGTATTACCACACAAGAACAACAGAAAAACCACATGTGGCATTTAATAGTAAATTCTTGTGATACTGTACAACAGAAAGTGCTGTGGTAATCCTGTCATAAATAGCTATGCTATGTTGTGTGGTAAATTTATGTTGTACTGTTGCAGTACCACAGGATTACCACTGGACATTTTTGTAAGGGATTGACATGCTAAACCATGTTAGCATCATGCTTAAACAAGCTAAAATCATGTTAAATAATGATAAAACATGCTAACATCATGTTAAATCATAGTAGCATCATGCTTATTCATGCTAAAACATACAAACATCATACTAAATCATGCAAACATAATGTTAAATTATACTAGTACCATGTCATGTTAACATCATGCTATGTCATGTTAGAATCATGCTAATTCATACTAAATATGCTAAAATCCTGTAAAATCATATTAGAGTCATGCTAAAATGTATCAGAATACTGTTTAATCATGTTAGCAACATGTTAAAACCTGTTAACATTGTATTCTGGCCCCAGTTTTGCCAGAGCAAGCACGACTCACGTTTTCTATGAATGAATATTTGCGTTTTCAAAATATAAATCAATGTATTTACTTTGATTGAGAACATTGTGTTTCTCTTAATGTAATTTACAGTAAAACACACCTACAGACACACCAGTCAAGCCCTTTATTATTTTGTATTCATTTTTTGCACATTTAATTGTTGCACTTCTGGGAATAGTTTATGCATGAGCAAACATGTCTATGATGTAAAATATAATGACTAAGATCTCGGCAGTCGTTCACACACACTAATCCACACACTTAACAAAGCGTGACAAAACAGAAAGACCTTCACCCAAACCTCACATAACCTGTGCAGGGCTCGAAATTTAACCTACGCGACCTCATAAAATATTTGGAGGCATTTGAGCGATTGCAAATGTTGTTGTGTTGTGACCCGTTTTCATTTCTCTACAGAACATTTGCCAATTACTCCACAGTGTGCCTGCTGTGAACTGATACAATGACCGGCCCAGTTTCTATCCAACGTTACACCAATTAAACTTTATCTTTACATTTTTAAGCTTAATACAAATTTTAGGTTAATGTTAGCGCTTAATCGCTCTATTGCATGCACTTCATTGTCAGTAACAGGGAGTTAACTAGCGTGCAAAATGTTGAGCGCTGAATAAAGATGAGAAGAACATACTGAGAGATTTCTTTTGTAAGCCGCCTGAAGTTACTGTAACGTAACTCTTGGAGTTGGTGATTGCGATAATGTGGTAAATGCACACGCAAACCATCAAGTGACTTTATATAACTAATATAAAACTTTCAAAAGGTAAAAGTTCAGAAAGCATTGAATATTTGCTCAGTTTCAGATATGACTGCCAGTTAATTAAGTGAGTAAATTAGACATTTACACACCAAAACTTACCCATGCACACACACACACAATTAGTCATATGATACTGTACCATTACACACCTAATACTGATGTAGAGAGTTGAATAGAGATAAAGAACATACTGAGAATTTTTAGGGGACTGAGAAAGTCCCCTAAAGTTACAGATAAAGTAACTCCTGGAGCTGGTGATTATGATCATTTGGTGAACGTGCGCACCCAAACCATGCCTCACCTCGGGTGACCATGTACAATACAACAAGCGCAAGTTTACATTATTTTGCCTGTCTCTTGCTCCATCTACGCCGAGGCTGGAGGATTCCTCGACTCCGCCTCCTACCTCAGACGCCCAGACTCCTCCTCATCCCTACGACCTTGCGGCTCCACCTGGTCTTCCAGCTCCCTCGTCTCCACTGTCGCACGTCTGTCCACCAGCTTCACTGGGCTCCCTTGTCCCTCCAGCTCTGCCTTGGTCAGTCATTGTCCCGCCATCTCAACCGATTGAACCACATCACTCTGTCCCTCCGGCTCTGTTGGGCTCCTCCTTCCCTTCAGCGCCACCTCAGTCCTCTGTTGCTCCAGCTCCGCCGCGGCCCTCTGTATCTCCGCCTGGGCATCAGTGACCAAAGCCCCTTGCTTCACCTTGGCCCTCCAGATCCTCGTTGTCACCCTGGCTCGTCGGCTCTCTGTCTCTATCTCGGTCGGCCCCATAGAGTCGTCGGCCTCTCCTCTGCCATGGCTCCTCTCTCCGCAGGCTCCACCATGGGTCCTCCTGCTCCTTGTACCTCCTGTCTCTGTCCTGGCTTATCCCCCCATAAGCCCCGCCCTGGTCCCTCAAGTCTCCTCCTTGGTTCCTCCCTCTGTCAGCACTGCCCTTGTCCCCCTGTCTCCTCCTTGGCTCCTCCCTCCATCAGCACCACCCTGGGCTCCTGTTTGTCATCCACCTAAGTCCCCCTGCCTCCCTCCTCTGTTATTCCTTTTACAGTGTGAGGACGTGCCTTCTAGGAGGGGGGAGTACTGTCACAGTTATGGACTCTTATGTTTTGTTCTTTTGGTTTGCCTGATCTTTGTTTTGTTTTAGTTCCTGTTTTACCTTATTTGGTCGATTTCTTGTTTAGTCATCAGTTAATTACCTTCAACGGTTTGCCCCTCGTCATCTGCATTATTTAAGTTCTCCTTCCTATTCAGTTATTGGTCTGTGATTATGTTCGCAAACATTATTTGATATGCTGTTTGTTTTTGGAGGATTATTAAGCATGATTTGTTTGGATATTCCTGGTTTCGCTCTATCCTCTGTGTTCCTGTGTTCCTCAGCCCCGCGGAAAGTTACAATACCATGCACAAAGACCTTTGTGTTCTACCCTGACAGGGACTACATTCCCAGTTATCCCCTGCAACAACAACCTTGACTATGTGTGTCCACACAGAACATCTGCTGTAAATTCAAATTAGAGCTATGCAGACAGATGATAATTCAGTAACTACTTTCAGACATTACCAAGAGTGTCTCATAGGGGTGGGGCCACCCACCTGTCCTTCATTCTCACTGCTTCTTTAAGATCCAGGTGTGGCTGTTTAAACCACCACCATGTCTTCACCTGCTCGGGAAGCTTGTTGTGTTTCTGTGTAAGCCTTTCTTAACAACACATTAGTCACTGTTTTCTGGCTTAATGTTCCAGACACACCCTAAGCATTCTCATGCTGCTCCAAACTCCCACGCAGAAACACACAGACAGGTGTTCTCACTGGCTTTTAGTGAAATTTTATTTTTTTACAAAAACATTGTTAAATGTAATGCGTAACTTCTATGGCTGAGTGAACTATGCCTAATATACATGTTGCAAATCAACACTGAAAGTCAGCATGAATAAACACCAAACCATTACAGTCAAGAGTGACTTTTTATAACTAAAGAGAAACTTTAAAAGGGTAAAAGTTCAGAAAGCGTTTAAAATTGAACATTTGCCCAGTTTCAGATTTGACTGCCAGTGAATTAATTAGACACTTAGACATCAAAACTTACACTCACACACACACATACACACAATTAGTCATATGATACTGTACTATTACACACCTAATGATTTCATCAACCACAGCACTGCCCCGTTTTCATCAGTGTATTACTTTTTTTACCTGTCACATGACAGAGGATAAAAGGTTTAACGCTGTCAAATAGGACACACAGACATTAAATACTGGAGCAGCCCGCAATAAATCATGGTCTTACAAACCTTATTTGTCATTATTCACCTTTAAATTAATCTTTGGAAAGATCCAAAACTAAAGAACTGAAAGCAAAACTTTTCTCAGAGTTTATTTTTGAAGATCAGTCTGTGTGTTGGCACATACCTTGAACTCTTGACTTCAAAAAGCTATTGAATATTTCTGTTGTTATTGCCCTGGGGAAACATTTAAATAAACACATGTTGACCTTGTGTGACAACATACCCCACAATTGGGGTTAGGCCCTGAAAATACAGTAAAACAAACAGTAAGCAGTACAAGAATTATAGCATTAAGCAAATTATGATACATTAAAAAATGTAAAATATGTTTTGACCAACAGTAATTACTTCGTAATTGTTATTTGTTTCATTTGGCAACTTACCCTGATATAAATATGACAACCTGTCTCAGTCAGATATTTATTAAAAACTGGATGAGGTAAACGTTTGAACAAACTTTATGTTGGCTTGAGAAAGCCTGACCTATAAATTGAATGAACGAATGAATGAATGAAGGAAGAAATGGATGGATGAATGAATAAATGAAGGAAAGGAATGTAGGGATGGATGGATGAGAAATAGCAGACAGAATGGAAGCTTAAACAAGTTCTTAGAAATATTACATAGAATGATGATAGACAGACCATGGTGACTGTAGCTTGAAAACTTAAGTCAAAAATTTTAGTTTCAAATAATAAAAAGAAACAAAAGTGGTATTTCACTTAGCATATATTTAAACTATTTACATATTTACAATGTACAAACACCATATTGTTACGGAGGCCGACAGAGAGAGCCCTCGCCAGAATACTAGTTTCCGTTCTGAACTACATTTCCCTCCTCGTTTCCTCGCTCCTCCGTCCTCCATCCTATGACCCGGAAACCGATCGAGCTCAGCCATCTTGTAGGACATCTCAATTCTCTAATTGCATCACGAGGAGGCGAGGATCTAGGAGTTAGGAGGCTTCCTGAGGAGTCTTGAGCGAGGATACACAGGTGTATCCTATGCGGAAGTGTTTATCGACTTAAC
>JAZGTI010016533.1:0-12724 GCA_036877585.1 Botia kubotai
ATCCTGAATTTTCATTGCTCTGCTCTGCAGTCTCAGAATCAGGCACACATACAGAGGGCAGAGATGTATTTACACTCTGTCACCAAATCTTTTTATCAGTCATTTGAGGAGAGTATGTACAGATCACATCTCCCTTTGATTTATGAGAAAACAAGAACATCAGGGATCAGACTGGAAGTCTACAGCACCTTTATTTATGTAGTGTGTTTAAAATGGCTCTTAAATGCTGATTTTGGATCTGTTTATCCCACCTCTGCACCAGTCCTATACATCAGGAAAAGGATTTTAAACTGATCCTAGTTCATCACTCTTATTATGACACTGTATAAACGGAGCTCTGGAGTTATAATATATAATAATAATGTCTTGTTTCTCCCCTGTGTCCTCTATGCCATCAGAATATTACTGCAGTCCTCCTCCATTTTTGCAGTGGCCTACAAGCATTAGTCTCATGTGGTAAAATGAAACTCAGGGCAACTGTCTCATGTTTACTTGTTTAAGCCCCTTTTTCACAATTTGGCAGATGTCCATACATCTCTGTTGTAACAATGAGCATAAAGTCCAGTGATGGATTTCTCACTCAGCTCTCTGCTGACCTCTGTCAAACCACTGTGCTGGTTCTAGAACTATTCAGGCTCTTAGAGAAAGCCCAGACCACATAGCCTGGTTTGGTGTAGTGATATTTACATGTTTTATTCAAGCATCTGAGAATTATTGAGGTTAGAAGCAGACGTTTTGGGGGCGGGGCATTGCCATTCCAGAGGTTATTTGATTGGATTAAAATTAGGATATGCCTTGAGTACAAGATGAGTCATCAATATTTGTGGTCCTGTTTCCCAGAAAGAAAGTTTGTACATCTAATGTCTCACTCTAATGCTGTCTTTCTCCCCTCTACTCATTCCTCCAGTGGGCAACAGTGACCTTCCATCTTCCTCATCACGTGCTGAAGGTGGTCACAAATGCTATAGTGAATGAGCTAAAGAAATTAAATCAGAATGTGGCTGCCCTCTCTGTCGCCTCTTCGGTCATGGACAGACTCTCCTACCTCTTACCGAGTGGCAGGCCAGAATTGGGTGTCGGGCCTGGGCGCTCTGTAGACAGGTAACTTGTAGGACAAACAGAGGCACTACAGTGTCTGTTTATCTCTTTTTGGTAGTATCACAGCATTCACGATTTTACTTTCACTTTTGAGCGTATGACCTCGATTTGGAATACTGCCTCTGGTCTTATCTTATATTGTGAAACAGGATTGTAAAAATGTGATTCTTTCTTAGAGAACTGATAATAAACACATCAGGTTTATGGTTACTACAGCTGTTGGCTCAAAGTGCAAGATTAAATTAAACTGGTGTTCGGTGATAGTATTTTTTTAGTTTAGTTTTATCAGTTTGTTAGTCTTTGCAACCAAAGATCTCTTGTTTGGCCTAAGAGTGTGTTTGTGTGATATTTTCAGATCATTAATGTACAGTGAAGCTAACAGGAGGGAAACATTCACATCCTGGCCTCATACTGGCTACAGGTGGGCTCAGCCTGATCCAATGGCCCAAGCGGGATTTTATCACCAGGTTTGTATTATGTCACCATGGTGACGATCTGAATTTGATCCGGAAGATTTTGACCATGGCTGTTCTGTTGCGGGTTCAGTTTCACTCTTTTTTTGGTCACAGACTGATAATAAAAAGCTTAATTGTATCACTATTGGAAAGTGTCACTATTTGTCTAATGGCAATTGAGGACAGAATTAGAAACGTGTTTGCAAACAATTATTATTTTTGCAGAACTAATTGGTGCTGCTAGTGGCGTAGAGATCTCACAAAATTACTTTAAATACCACTTAAAACAGCTAATATCCACCATTTACTACCACATAACTAGGACCGTTTAGTCTTTAAAATGGCTGTTGTGAAATCAAAAATGTTTTGTGAGTGTGTTTTCATTTTCAGTTTTAATGTGACTTTGGGAATTCCCTGTGATGCTTTGGTACCTACAGTAGTGTGTTGCCTCGGCCCGACTTGCCATGCATGTCAGAAAGGGTTGAGCTGCACTGGTAACCAAGGAGACCACACTACTCGTCTCACTCATGTTCCCTGTTGTCATGCCAACCGTACAGAGCTAGTGGAGAACAGTGGCCTCTGTGTTGTGGATGAAAGCCTGATGACCCATACAAAGAGACATTCTGTTAGTTTAAAGAGAAAAAAAATGTAGAAATTACGTTAAATTATTATTTTTATTGCCAAAACCATCTATATAGACTTTTTTTCTGTCTAAAGGGAAATTTTACTCAAAAATGATTGTTCTTATTTACTTATCCTCATGTTATTCCAAACCTGTATGACACTTTTTCTTCTGTGGAACACAAAACATGATGTTTTGAGAAATGTCTCGGTGGTTTATGTTCATGTCCAAGTCAATGGATGCCACTGTTGTTTGGTTACCAACATACTTTGGAATATATTTTTTGTTTTTCACAAGCGAAAGGTTTGGAATGTCATGAGGGTGGGTAAATGATGGAAGAATTTTCTTTTTAATTTTCTTATTTTCTTTTGAACTATCCTTTTAAGCTGTTATTTGTTTAAATACCATGTTATTATGAGTAAGTTGCAGATTTGTACATAAAATGTTGTACTAGAGTAACATACTTAAAGAGCAGAACAAATATGCAGTTTCTCAGGTTATATTCAGAATGCCACAGGTCAAAAGGTTCTAGTTCTTGTGTTAACGGTCACTAATTGCCGGTTTGTGATATGATTATAGTTATTCATAGTGCTATAAACCGTTGTCAAGAAAAAAATTATTCTCTTAAAATTGTAGCACAGTGCTGGCTTACGACACTAAAGTGCTTCTTTTGGGTCATGTCACATAATTCAGTATATTTGTCTGTTTTTGGATTAATTAGTGTTTTTCCGTTGGCCTTTTTATTTAGTTAGGTGCTTAAATTTAGGTGCTTAACTAGGTGCTTAAATTTAACTTTACACTCTTGAAGGCGCTAACAGCTCTCTGTCACCCTTCCAGCCTGCATCCACTGGTGATGATCGTGCCATGTGCTTTACCTGCAGCGTGTGTTTGGTGTGCTGGGAGCCCACAGATGAGCCCTGGTGAGCCGACTCCACTGAAACCGATCGCAATGTCATATTAATTTACACCGCAGAAAGAAACTGCAACGTTGACTTTAAGACTTCACACGGCTAAGTTTTACACAAATGTAAAACGAATATAACTGACTTGACTGAACTGTCTGAAGTCCTGCCTACAGCTATGAACCCTCCTATTTACTGTCTTAACTCCTCCCCTTTAGGTCTGAGCATGAGCGTCATTCGCCCAACTGTCCGTTTGTGAAAGGAGAGCACACCCAAAATGTTCCGCTTTCTGTCACCTTGGCTACCAGCCCTGCCCAGTTTCCTAGTGCAGATGGTTCGGATAAGATTGTGTGCTACGGGTTCGGTAGTTGCCCTCATTTTCTTGCTACAGCAACCAAGAGGGGAAAGATTTGCATCTGGGATGTTTCCAAGCTCATGAAGGTAGGTTTATCTTGGAATGAACCGGTTGAGAAACTGCAGAACCGGATTATAGCCATAAGCGGTCATGGAGATTGGCATGCAGTATTCCTAAACCTCTGTACAGTGTATCAAGTTGTGTCTCACCTGTGCAGGTGCATTTAAAGTTTGAGGTGAACCCGTATGATCCAGCCATCCTGAGACAGCTGATCCTGTCCGGCAGCGAACAGCAGAGTGTCACGGGCACAGAATCACGCAGACCCACCTTCTCCTGGCTAGAGGAGGCCACCTGTTGCTCCGACTTACCCAAACTAGAGGGGGACAGGTTCTGAAATCACATTTTTACACTTTGAAATCACACTTTGCATTTTGTTGTGAGAAGACAAAATCTCTGTTTTGTTTATTGATCATTTGCTGTGTTTTTGTCATCAGTGATGACCAGATAGAGGATTCGGACAGTGAAGAACCTTCCAGATCAGAGTCAGTCACAGGTAAGGAGACCTTAGATATATGTAATCGGTAGCATAGTACCTTATTAATTTCTCTTGAACACTACAAGGAAGTTGATGTGTCTTTTGAAGTGTCGCTCTTGTTGGTTATGCATTTATTTAACCAACTTGCATTACATTTTTTTAATTAGTGCATGGGTTCCCTGGGTATCGAACCCACAACCCTTGCACTGCTAATGCAATGCTATACCAATTGAGCTACAGGAACACATTGTGTTCTTCTAGGTGTAAAACTGTAATGCAGGCACTAGGCCAGACATTGACAATTTTCTGTTTTGTTTCTTTTGCATAGGCCCTCTGGGTCAGAAAGAGGCGATGGAGGTGAGTCTGGGAGTTACAGCCCTCAGTGTCCTTCAGCAACCCGAAAAGTTGCAGTGGGAGGTGGTGGCCAGCGTGCTGGAAGACACAGTTAAAGACCTAGAGGAGCTGGGGGCCAACCCTCCACATTCACTGGGTCCTCCTAAAGCTGACAAGGCCAAGGATAGGCCTACCGAGCACCACAACATTCCCTTTCCCTGCCTGCTGGCTGGAGGACTGCTGAGCTACCGGTCAGCAGCTAGTTCTCCATTAGGTCCTCCTCCGTCTAGGCGTTCTATAGATAGCCCAGTAAGGACTGCTGACCCTGAGGGGCTTACTTCAGACCAGGGTCCCATGGAGATAGAGTCCTGTAATCCCCCCACAGACCTGGTCTCCCCCAACCCACCACCAGCCGCACCTTTGCATAGAACTATGCCTGTACTACTCCTGTACAGCATCAAAGAAGCAGATGAGAAGTCTTCAGGAAAGGTTTTCACACAGATGAACAACCTGATGAGCAAAGGACTTCATGAGGAAGGTTTCACTGTCCCGCAGATTATTGAGATGGAGTTTGACACACACGAACAGCTACTGCTGCAGGACCCTCCCATCACGTACATCCAACAGTTTGCTGATGCGGCAGCTGGCCTTGGGCCACTGGATGGGGAAAAGTGGAACTCTTTGGCTCCCCGCCCAGGTTCTTTAGTGCAGTGTTTGCGATTACCTAAAGCCTTGGAGGATGAAAACCTGTATGTGGACTCCATTACACCTTGCAGTGATGGCTTGCACTTGTTAGTCGGTCTTCAGCCATGCTCTGTAGAGTCTCTTAGCGCTATCAATCAGGTGGAGGTGTTAAACACCCTTAACCGTCTGCACTCAGCCCTCTGTGGCCATCGCAAGGGACAGACATTGGCCAATGGCCATGATGCCCACTCGGGCACCTCGTCTCCACAAACCCCTCTCATCCTACCCCCCCATGACCAGCAGCAGCCCCATACCTCCAGGCCTCTAGGGGGCAATGGTGGCGGTGGATACCTGGCACTCTACAAGTTAAATTACTCCACCCGCATTGTGACCTTGGAGGAGGAACCAGTGAAGGTGCAGCAGATCCGTGACCCACGGGACGCTGTCACATCGCTCCTTCACCTGCCACCAGATGTGCTGGACGGCAGGGAGGACGATGGAGAGGAGACGTCTGAGGAGTCAACACCCTCAGGGCTCAAAAATGGCTCAGTGACATCAGCATCTATAGTGACAGCTGGGCCCAGCACGGGATTTTCTGCTGGAAAAGAAAAGAGAGGAGAGGTAGCTGGACTTGGGCACCTAGTGGTGACCACACAGGCTGGTTACATCATGATTTTGGACTTGTCCACCCTAGAGGTGATGGCCAAAGTGGAGCCACCCAAGAAGGAGGGCACAGAAGAGGTGGACCCCTTTGTCTCTGTTACCTACTGCTCAGGCACCGACCGGCTGTGTGCCTGCACAAAAGGTGGGCAAGTGGGATGCTAGCTACAATTACTGATTCATACATGTCCAGCTCAAAAGTCAGTTTGTTTTTGGTTCAAGTGTCAAAGCATTTACTGTTATACCGTTGGTGTTACTGTTACAACATGATACCCTAGCCGTGCGCTTCTTTGAGGTGTTGATGTTCACAGTTTTCCTCAGTTTAGCTTGCCACCCACACATACTTCATCACCACAGTAACCAATAATGTTCTTCTTAACTATGGTGGGCTCACACACTTGCTCTTAATCATGGCTACTGTGACATTGGCATCAGAGATGTGACCTTGCTCTTGATTGGCTAAATTAACAAAAAAGCAATTTAAACATGTTACTGTCTGAATGAGTGGTATCCCCTCCAGGGAATAATAGAGTTGATGATTAAACTCATGAAATTTCCCTTTTCCAACATGAAATCGGAGATATGAGAACTGTCTATTTGAGGCTTTATGTAATCAGTGAGGAAGACGTCATTCACTATTATCTTCCTGAAACCACTTCCAGAAGGATGCAAGGCTGGGTTTAGGTTTATGTGGTTAACTGATGTCAGATGTGGGGCTGAGGATGTCTTCTACAGTATGAGAAGACATCTTTTGCTCTGCTCTATTAATTACAGCTGTTCTGTTCATTCACTAATGTGTCTGAGTATGTGTGGTTGCGTATATTAGGAGAAAGGGGAATTCCACCCTAGTTTGCAGATTAGTTTCCTGTTCTGCTCTACCTCAACATACAGTGCTCTCTGTAAGTATTGGGACAGTTAAAAAAAAGCTTTGTTTGCTGTGGAGTCTGCTTATGATTGAAAGATGAATATGAGGCAAAGTACAGAATGTCGCATTTTGTTATTTGGCTGTTTCAACACGCAAATGTTTTACCAGTTTAGAAGAACAGCAGAGTTCATCCTTCTGTCTAATGTGAGTATTGGGATAATCGGCTCACAATTGTGTTTATTAGTGTTTAGTTGTGTCCTGTGTCATTGTTCAGCCATTAAAAGCAGGGAATGTGTAGTATCACTTCTGTTCAATTCTGTATCAGTTCTGAGTCTTTCGGTTTGGTGAGAACACGCACAAGCCAAGATGAAGACAAGAGCTGGCTCTGACAGAAACGCAATAAAATGTGACTGCGTGCACATTTGCCTCATATTCATCTTTTAATCATAAAAGATTTCTTGTCTCCACAGCAAACCGAGCAATTATTCCTTTACTGTCCCATATACTTATGGAGGGCACTGTATTTATACTGTGTGTAAACTGTGGGTTGTGAAGAGGTGTGATTGCTTTTTAAAGTCGTCAGACATTCACATTTAAAAGAGAAACCTCAGCCATAGGCTGCGTTTATGGCACAAAAAAATCAGTTTGTTTTACTCGCATCCGACACAGACCTGAATTTGTTGCACATGTTTAAACCCACGACATTTGATTTTTCTGATCACTTCAATCCAATCATGTCTGTCATTCATGATCAGTCACAAAACAGTGTGAGTTTGGAGTGCTCAGACTCATAAGTGGGGGGTTCTTTATCTTTCTGAAGGTGGAGAGCTTCATTTCCTTCAAATTGGAGGTGTGTGTGACGATATCGATGATGCCGACATTTTTGTCGACGGCCCCCTGTCTAATAGGGTGGAGCAACTTCTGGATGGAGCAAAACCCCCATCTAATCCCTCAAGCCCAGGTATCACAGGTGAGTGACTGGCACATGCACACAGCTGTCCAACACAGAGTTTGTTTGTCTATCAAAAATTTGTTTATTTGTTCCATCAGCTACTTCAAAGGAAAGTACTCAAATATCACAGTCTTAAAGCAGCAGTTACCCAAAAAGGAAATTCCTGTTATTGTTTACACACCCTCATGTTGTTCGAATAACCATAAGCTTTTTGACACCATTTTGCAGGAATAACCTTTATTGTTCAGTTTATGAAGTTAATAAATCATGATAACTACATTGGTTAAAAACAGGCAATGCACAGTTTTTTAGATATGTGCTTTCTAGGAATTTGTTTCTCTGTGTTTGTAACTCCTGTTATTGATGACATGCATGTTTGTCTTTCTGAGATCACCACACAGACTCTGTAATGGTGTATTTGAGTAGTCTTGTGTCTTCAGAAGATATCTGAGGTATATGTATGTACAGTACCGTAACCTGTGTGTCTGTTGTAGGAGTTGACCTCCTGGTGGACCAGCCGTTGACCGCAGAGACTCTTTCATCTCTGGTGGAACTAACACGTTTTGAAACGCTGACGCCACGTTTCTCGGCCACAGTGCCCCCTTGCTGGGTGGAGGTGCAGCAAGAGCAGCAACAAAGACGTCATCCGCAACACCTCCACCAGCAACACCATGGTGACGCAGCGCAGCACACACGCACATGGAAACTACAGAGTGACAGGTACACCTGCAGAGCAACACTGGTACACTGTGACCTCGGAATGCTTTCCTGTAGCTCAGTGGTTAGAGGGTGGCGTTAACAACGGCAAGGTCATGGGTTCGATCCCAGGGATTGCACATACTCAGAAACAATGTATAGTGTAATGCAATGTAAGTCGCTTTGGATAAAAGCGTCTGGCAAATGCATAAATGTAAACGTAAATGTGAATACCACAGCTGACCAGAATAAAGTATTCCAGAGAGCCAATACTTAAAGCTGCAATCTGTAACTTTTGGTTAAAGATAAACAATGAGATAAACAATAAGTTATTGAGCAAGTACATCCAGTGCAGTTACAGATCTGTAGACCCGTGCACTGCGTCTACCCCCACACGTACACTTCATTGCTGTTTATATGTTAAAGTAAAACAGTGCAAATAAGATCTCTGTCTTTCAGCTCCAGCTGGGACGAGCATGTTTTCGAGCTGGTCCTGCCTAAGGCCTGCATGGTAGGACATGTGGACTTCAAATTTGTGCTGAACAGCAGTATTACAAACATCCCTCAGATCCAGATCTCACTGCTGAAGAACAAAGCACCAGGCTTGGGTAAAGTCAACGGTGAGTCCAGGAACAGGTCCTCACACGAGCGAGAAAGTTTAAATCTGTCAACTCATGCATTTCTGCTCTTCAAAGTTTCAAATGAATCTTTTGCTGTGTAAGTCATTCTGTCAGATTTTATCAGCTTACTTGTGTTGCTTAGCTACATCTTAGTTCAGATGTTTGTCCTGCAGAGACGGCAGTGGACAGACACATTCTCTTCCCCTTGTCTCATGTCCTCCAATCAAATGGAGAGAAAAACGGGCAGCCACACCTGCATGACTTCTCAGAGGACATCCAGTTTATGGACATAGAGGAATCACAAGGTACGAACACTGTGTAGATCACAGGGCCTCATTTACTAATAATATAAGTCTTATGTGCACAAACGAGTTTTTTTGCACAAAAATTCAGTCCAGAACAGGTTTATGCAGTAAATGTGTTTGCATTCGTTTATGTAAATAAACTGTTTCTGCTCTTGCTTGATTTGTTTGTGATGAATTGAGAGTATTTTAGGAGTCTATATGATCACAGTTAGTAATTTGCATAAACGCACGCAGATAATCTCTCTATCGGTCCATCTTGACCACATGACAATGTACAGTATCTGTTACATGTGCCAGCATTTTTAAAGATTCTCTGTCTCTCTCAGGTTCCAGGCTGTGTCCATTCTTGCAGGAACATAAGGATGATATTTTGTGTGGGCCAGTGTGGCTGTCCAGCGGACTGGATCTGTCTGGACATGCGGGGATGCTCAGCCTTACCAGTCCCAAGCTCCTCAAGGGTGTGTCTGAGAGACCTTCAAAGACAAGACATTTATAGCAACCAGTCCCTCCCACCCAGCAGTAATCTCACGAAAGAAACACTCTCTCTGTCTGTGTCTCCAGGCATGGCGGGGGGCAAGTATCGATCGTTCCTGGTGCACATCAAGGCAGTGAGTGATAAGGGTCTGGATGAGAGCTTGAGGCCTGTGGTGCGGATGCCCTCAGTCAAACCCCATAAAGCCCATTCACTCTCCTCTTTGCTTCAGAGGGCCCAGTCCACCAAGGTACCAGAAACACTGTGTTAGAAATGGCATTACATCAGCACCTCGGGGCATCTCCAGAATATTTCTGGTTGGGTGTAATTGACCTTTGTGCCATTTAAATTTGTTTCTGTACTTTTGTGACCCTTTGTGTCTTTGGCACTAGATGTTAATCAGAGCTGACCTCATTTAGCTTTCTCAAGTCATTTTATTTCTTGAGCACATTGAAAAAACAGCTGTAGCTGTGACTGATGAAAGTGCAGTGCACAAAACACACCAAACGAAAACACAATAACAACAGACCAATTAAGAGACCAGGAGAAAAAAAAGTCAGTAAAGAGGGCACAGCTCTAGAGGGTGCAGATCTAATATTTTGTGGAAAATTATTCCACCTCCACTATGATTAAGTCTTACGTGAGGAACTGCAAGGTGATTCTGGTCGCTCAATCTTACGTTTCTAGTAGAGTTATAAAGATACAGCAATTCCGCTAGATAATTGTGAGCCTGATTTTGCAAGGATTTGTATTCCAAAATAGGCAGCCAATGCAGACCCTCAAAATAAAGTAAAGAAGTGAAGTGACGTGTTGGCCAAGTGTGGTGACTTGGAAATGCTGCACTAATTCTTGTTTAAACAATGATGTCATCGTTTGAGTGCTGATTGGTTAGCAAGACTCATATTACTGCTCTACAGCCCCCTATTGGCAATACAGCAGCATTACTTCAGGAAACAAGAAATACCAGTGTCTATATTTATTGAGAATCTTGGCCTGTGTTCTCTTTAAGGTTGAAGCATTGCACAAATGATGACCACCACTGCAGATCTGTTTTTGTATTTGTCCTCTTCAGGAAAAGGCTTCCACATCTAAATCAGATCCTCAGGTTGCCCCTAAGAAGCCCGATAATTTGCGTGGCTGTGACTTGCTCCAGGAAGTGTCCGTCACAGTCAGGAGATTTAAGAAAACTTCTGTACCCAAAGAACGGTGAGAGACAAGATTATCAGTACAGCGTCCCAGCAATGTGGTTTTCATTTTCTGTGATTCTACTGTAAGGAATTGGACAAGAAATAGCCAGTTTATAAACTAACAGTGCTGTGTGTGTCTGTTTATATTTCCCAGAGTGCTCATTTTCTGTAATTCTACTGTGAAGTATTTGACAAGAAATAGCCAGTTTATAAACTAACTGTGCTGTGTGTCTGTTTATATTTCCCAGAGTGCAACGCTGCGCAATGCTTCAGTTTCCGGAGCTCCACGAAAAGCTGCTGAGAGGTTTGTGTAAGGGTGGAGATGAAGGCCAGAGCTCAGAACACTGTCAGAGTCTCATTTTGGACATCCTGTGCTGGCTGGCCGGGGTCTACTCCAATGGACCCTGCAGGTGCGGAGCCACCTTAAACCTGAAGCTCATTTTAAAAATCGAAAGTTCTAGTCTTCGTCCTTTTTTATTAAATTTTATTATCCTGTTGTCCTTCAGTTTGAGGGAGGGGAAGGATGGGCTTCTGACCAGAACCAGGAGACGGTTGACGGACATCATCAGAGCGTGTTTTTTCGAGGCCGGGCGCAGTATAGCTCATAAATGTTCTCGCTTTCTTGCACTTTGTATTAGGTGAGTTTGCGACCTCTCTGTGTTTATCTGACCTTCAGTCGTGTTTCTTTAATGATTCATTGCATGGCGGAACTAATGAAGTAGACTGCTGTAGAAAATACATTGACGTCAATTGGTTTAATGGATGTCCTTGGTGTTTCAGTACCGGTAAAGGAGACCCCGGTCACCAGGGCTTTGGGCAGGCTCTCTTTAAAGCCCTTCTGGATAATATGTCGTATTTGCCCGCTGCAGCCACAGGAGGTAATTTCTTCATGGTAGCTGGTTTTGTAGCATGGTTTCTGTTCATAACATTGGAAAGCATAGAAAATGGTCACACGCCACGTTTTGGTCAAGTGACTTCTTTCGGCAACATCTTATGTCAAAAGAAGGTCTTTGAGAGAAACATTGTCAATAAAGTTTGGAAAGCTATGAAAGTGTGGGAACTTTTTTCATTTTTTTCAGTTGGATTTACAGCGAGTAACAACCAAGGTCATGAGTTCAATTCCCAGGCAAAGCTTACAATGATAAAATATTTGAACACACTCTTTGGATAAAAGTGTCTCGCAAATCAAATAAATAGAATTGTAAATCTAATGTAAAATGTAAACTTTACAAGCATTGATTTTGTATGGGGGGTTTGAAGATAGAAAATAGACAAATTTATTTAAAATCACGTGAATAAAACCTGTCTTGCTCTGTGTGTCTTTCAGGATCTGTCTTCTGGTACTTTGTCCTGTTAAATTATGTGAAAGATGAGGATCTGGCCGGCTGCAGTACCGCCTGCGCCTCTCTGCTCACTGCCGTCTCTCGGCAGCTGCAGGACCGCCTGACTCCACTGGAGGCGCTGCTGCAGACCAGGTCAGCTGACTCCCCCTCATGAGCTCACCACCAAACTCAAAACAAACTTCCCTTTAACATCTGATGGTCACAAGCCTGAAAATTCCATACTTAAGTTTTGAGTTGAAAACAGTGTCAACAGGACATAGTGGAGGTTCATAGTATAAGCTGAATCGATGAACGGATTGTAACAAACATTATCTGTAGTAGATACATAGTAGTACAGGTTTTAATTGTATCATCTGTTTACAATCAGATATGGTCTGTATGGGTCTCCCTTTGACCCGGTACTGTTCGACCTTGAGGTGAGCGGCTCCTCCTGCAAGAATGCCTTCAGCAGCAGCATCGGGGTCCAGTCGGATGAGATCGACCTGTCCGACATTCTCTCAGGTGTGTTGATACAGTCTTCTGTTAGATACAGATACAGTCTTCTATTAAACGCTGACATTCATGATGAGCTATCAGAACACTGTGAAAGTGACCTATTTGTCAGATATGGTAACCCATACCCGAAATGTGACACCTGCAT
>JAZGTI010016534.1:0-12724 GCA_036877585.1 Botia kubotai
AGGCCGCCCCGGATCGTCACCGCGTCTGCGCCGTCGTTCTTGGAAGCGCGGCGGACGGATCCGTTGGCGTAGGCTCTACAAGGCAAAACATTTGACACCTGCTAATCAACAGCCCTTGACTAATTAAAACCCAAAGAGCTCATTAAAACACCGCGCGCAGCTGGTCCAACAGAAGGTGAGGTAACCCATCCTTGCCATGACATTGAACCGTGGGAGATTTTTAAATAATAAAACCAGCCTCTTAGCATATTACACGATGTCGCTAGGGCTCGAGCACTCTGACCTTGTATGTACAGTAAGATGGGACAAAATTGGCTTCTGTGAGACGGTGACACTGACGGAAAAGTTAATTACCTGTCGGACCAAAAAAGGTACGCGCCGAAGACGGCTATGGAAAACACATCCACTCCGTTCATCATGAACACCACCTCTCTCTGCTCGCCGCTCTCCAGGTTTATTCTTTCCACTTTACCGCCCGCAACGTCGCACCAGTATAACTTATTTTCCTGCAATGCAAATGGAAGACAGACTTAGTGTAGCTGATGCACTGTCAAAACCCAGCTAGTGTAAACCAGCACGGGTCAGACAGTGTGCACAGTGTTAGCATTTTAGCATGGGCAGACCTGGTAATCTATAGAGACGCTGTTGGGGCGCGCTAGTCCGGTGCTAACAAGCACCGATTTTTCAGAACCATCCAGACGTGACCTGGAGATGGCCGGAGTCTGACCGCACTCGCTCCAGAGGAGAAACCTGCGTCAATACAAACAAAATATAAGTAAATGGGGAAAATATCAGCACAATGCTAACGCAGTAACAGGTTTATTGGGATAAGAGCTATTTAAACACCACAGAGAAGAGGATCAACGTCAACAGCCAATTAACAATGCGGTGGAATTGCGCAATGATGCTCAAAACTGCGACATTTTAGGAGAATCAAGCAGAAATTAATCGGATCGTTAGCGCTGGTATGTGACAGGTAGTTGGAAGGTGGCGCAAGAGAAAAGGGACAAGAACAGATAAATGACGCAGATAAATCATTCACAAACGACCAGAAACATGATTTAATAAAGTTAATAAAGAATCGGCTTGTATGTCATGTTGCATTTCAAAATAGTTCATTAAATTGTTTCAGAGTAAGATACAGAGATCGTACAGCATCCAAAAACACGTTTTATCTAGATTTGAGCAGAAACAGGATATTGGGGATCCGAAACAGGCTGAAGTATCTCAGCTAACTATTTTAGGTTGTAAGAACATTCCCCTAACATTTCCATAAATGAACAAATACGTTAAAATGATATTTTTTGAATGTGCTAATAATGTTTTTAGACTATGTATTAACATCATTGCTTGGTTATAAGAACGTTACTCTGTTTTTTTATTTTGTGTTAAAAATAAAGTATCTACTAATGTTACTGCAAGAATGTTTCCTGACAACTTTTTCAGAGAACATTAGCCAGTGTTCTAAGAACGTTCCCTGTTAGCTGGGATGTTTAATTTTTGCTCTCCAACTTTTCTGTTAATAAGCCGCGCACATTCGTAAACAGCAACTCATTACGAAGATGAGGTCACGATAATAATCACCCTCTGATGTTACATTACAAAAGGAAATTGTAAGGCGTTTCGAAACGAAGGTGAATCTGCAATTAACAAGCTTTGAGGTGCTAATTGTCGACGCTAACTATTCTCTAGACAATCATTGGTCAGTCGTTTAAAGACTATTGCCACACTTGGGTGAAACGTAGCATTAGAGAAAATGGGACACCACAGTACAATACAGGGTGACTTCAATTTTAAGCAAGAAAACAGAGGAAAGCGGATACACACCCTTTAACTGGATGTACAGCAATTGCTCTGGGTTGATCGAGTCCCTCAGATATCACCACGGCGCGGTACATGCCATTCACTCGAGCGACCTCAATCAAGTTTAAGCCGTGATCTGTCCAGTACATGTTACCTTGAATGCAAAACAACAAAGACTCTGAGCCAACACAGAAACAAAAAGCCAGACAGCATCGAGGGTACTTGAGAAAGCATGAAAAGACTAATACGGACACTGAAAGAACCATTCGCACCTGCGACCCAGTCCACCGCGAGTCCTTCCACACGCCCCAGACCGCTCATGATGACGTCCTCTCTCCATGTTTGATCACGGCTGGATCTGGAGATTTTGTTCGAGCCCATGTCGATCCAATACAGCGTGTCATTTCCTGTGGGATTTGAATTTTTTAAGTAACGAAGTTCTACATTTATCCGGGGTAGAGTGTTTTTTTTTTGAGGGATATTAAAAATTATTATATAAAAGAGGAAAACTCATGAAAGAACATGATTGGGAATAATGGATAATTTTTTTTCAGGTTTTATAGATATTCTAGCTTTCAACAGGCAAAAGACAAAAGCCAATAGGCAGTAAACAAAAAATGACTCATTTTTCGAAGAGCCGCATGGACACGCCAAGGTTCACCAACTAAAATCAGCCCACTTTTACTGGCCAAAATAGTTTTGCTCTTTTGAACCATTTATCTCTTCTCAAACACAATGCAGTCTAAAGAGGAGCAAAATACTCGTGATTGTTCTGGCCTCCATGGCCCACAGCCCTTCAAAATGCTTTTCATAAAAATGGCTTTGACTTGGACACAGAAACCGGCACACCAGCAGGTCCTCGTCCACCCCAAAATCCACATTCGATTTTGACAAAAACGCCAATGGAAGCGGATTGCATTTCGTTTGCATGCGCCCATCTCACGTTAGGAGACCTCGGCTCATCTGTCCAGCTAATCTGTTACGATTATCTTCCATCTGTCACGACAGCGCACTGACTCCGCCCCCTCGCGATACAAAAATACATAGACATGCAATGAAACGTCAATATTTGCGATCATGCAAATGCAGGGCTGCAGATTGTCTATTGCTGATGCGCAGAGGGACATTTCTGTGTCGGTGTCGAGACAGCTGTCCAATTACTACACAATATAAATCTGCCCGAATTACCGGGAGCAGCAGCCATACAAATGAACATTTCTTTTTTACATTTCGCACGTCAAGAGCTGATATATAGACAAACACACGGTGAACGATAAAAATAACAAACTGCTATGGCGTCCACGTACACGGTCTAAATTAAACGAGTTAGTTATTTCAGTACGCTTTCTTCTGATATATTTTAAAACAGAATTCTTACAATTAAAACAGGATAATTTGGTAAAAACAGAACAATACCACAACAGAAAATGAAATAAAAGGATGTCCAACTGGCTGCAGTTCGGTTTACAATATTCACTTGTTGATTCGGAGCAATCTTAATCCATCTTAGTCAAGATGAGACAGAACACTTTGTTTTTAACGAGTGACAAAACACATTTTGTAAAAAAAAAAAAGAAAAAGCTACGAAGGATGCGGCTCTCAAGATAATTTAATATCTATTAACGTATTTAACTATTTAATTCTCTGTTATATAAAGTATTATTTTATTATTTTGTTGGTCTGTGTGACTGCAGTTTGACTGTAGTTTCGCACAGGCGACCACATTACCTCTCTGTTGTCTTGGAAACATGCTTTTATAAACTTAAAAAAACAAGAGCTTACCAGCATGAAAATCCAGACTCACGGCTAATAACATGCCCGTTAGTGGCATCAAAACCTCAGAGTTATCGCTGGGATTGAGAGATACTCCTCGAATTCCTTCGCTTACAGAATACATCAGGAAAGACTGAACCCCTGCAAAAACATCGACCAAAATCAACCTTAAAACCTGTTCTGGGCGCACAGTCAAGTTAAGGTTAGTTGGGTACTTGAGCCAACCTTAGTGGCTGCTTGCATAAACTGCTTAGACTAGTCTAAAAAGTTACTCATCAAATCTTTTCTTCAAGACTAGTCATAACTTTAACAGATACATAAAGTAGATTGGCCCTGACTATTTGCTAGTTAGTCAGACTAGATCTTAAGACTGAGTTTATGTTTATGCAGCTGGCCCCCTGGTGTTTAACTATTAGTTCTAACTACCTTCACAAGTTGCCCTGTCCGATCGAAGATTGTAGCCCATGGTACATGAACACGTCCGAGAATTTTCCGAGGTGGGGAGGCAGAGCTGAGAACACCCACCGTTGTTCGACACGCACAGATTCCGACCTACACAGGAGACAAAACTGCTTAAACACACACATTAACACACTCCTCAAAGTGTACAGGTGTGTATCTAACATCTAGCTTCTGTCAAAGCGCTCTCTAGAGACCTCCCTCGGTCCGTACTTGTGGACTAAGCACGAGTCCAGAGTCATTTGAGGAACATCTCGCAAACACACACAGAGAATAGAGAGAGAGAAAAAAAACAGCAATGCTTTGACTTTGTTTCTCGGACACACTGGTTAGCTCATCTGAAGGGGTGTAATGAGACGGGTTTTCTCTCCCATGAGGTCCATGTCAAAGAAGATAAATGAGGGAGCTAATTGGTACGAGAAGATTTGAGGAGGACGCAAAAAGATTTACCTTAAACCGCCCCTAATTGCCTTTTTTTAATCCTAATAGACAATTTAGAGGATCAAGCAGTCCTACGCTAACAGAACTGGCGCTGAAGTGAAAGCCTTTCACCATAATTCATACGGGGGGAAGAGCGTTGACAGTGTTTAGCCGACAGAGACAGAACCGTTATAAAATATACTTTTGTCCAAGTCCTTTGTACCCTCACCTTGCAGAAATGAACCCGAGTCAGGTACTGAGTCAGGTACTGGATTTATCTTGTTGGACCTACCGGCATTAATCAAAAACTCTGGAGATGGTCAGTGTTCTTGCACTCATGGGGAACTTTGTATGAAAATTTGTGGTTTTAAAAGTGCGCTTTCAAAGTCTGGAGAAATAAATTCAGTCTTATAAAGTCACAGGAAAGTCGTGAAAATTCCGAGTGAATATATGAATACATAAACGTTGTATTTTGAGAGCCGTCGGTCAAAAGCAACGAGGACCCTGGATACCGCTGTTCTTTTTCAATTGTTTGTGTAAACAAATTTAAACCTTGTTTGGTTTGAAAAGGAAAACAGATGTGATCTTAATTACGTTGTGAAGTTGTTGAGTCTGCATTTTCATTTTAGACCAAACACTCAGGGGGTTGTTTTTGTTTGTTTACCCTTCTGACTGTCTTTGTCATACACTTTGATGTGCACGACTCCTGTGGTCTTGTTTCGAAGAACGGACAGATTTTTTCCGTCTCTCTTGTTAGCCGTCCCCAGCTGGGCTAAAACATCATCCGCCCACCACAGCTTTCCTCCTACAGGTAAAAATAGGCAGAAATACATTGCTATCATTTAACAAATAACCAAACTATAAAAAACTCTTAAAAGGGTTCAATACTTTAAGATTTAAAGTCAAAACATAACACCAGTCTACATATATTTCTGTAATGTGACATTTCTGAGAAAAGCAGGAGAATCTGGGAAAAACAGTAGGACAGGAAGTTATCCAGAATTGATTGGATGGTGAAAACTGGTCTCTATATGGCAGGTGATTGTATGGGAGGGGCTTAAACCAGAGTTCTTGATGACATCAGCTGAGGAAAAAAGTCGTTCTAGGGGCGGAGCAAGTTAATATACTTTGACAAAAAGATTACAAAGACAAACATATGTTTTCTTTGAAATGCTGTGCACTAATAAATCATTCATTATAAGACCAAATGTGTATTAGGAAAGTGTCTATTTTGATTTAATGTTGAGATGTAATGTATACAAACTATATACTGGGAAATGTTTAAATTTTGGTTGTTTTTTAGCTCAATTAAATACCTATTTAATTAAACTGACGTTTTTAAAATTACAAATAGTCTCACATTACATAGTCTTACAATCAATATAAAATATCTAAAAACAACATATTTAATAAAACAATGCTGTTTATAATAGTTTTAATTTAAGTATATTGTGCCACATCAATTACTGCATGACAATATCGTTGCTTAATCTGTTAATATAAAAGATATGTATCAATAATCTTTATGAAACTGAAGTGGTGTAAAAACCAAACAGCTTTACTGATGTGTCTTGATATGTCGCAGTTTTTTTTACAACACTGCGTTCGCACTGAACAAATCTTCTCGGTTCCATGCGCAGTTGTGTCAACTCAGCCTGTAATACATAATACAACAGACTCCAGACGCAAAGAAAACAAAAAACATCAGTTCTCATACAGCGTCTGTGATTACACATCATCACGAGCATGCTGCAGTCTCCCAACATCCTTTTCCCCCGTGAACCGACATGCTCGCAACTAGCTACGCATTCTTTTGCATGGTACATGCTAGCTTTATCTTTAAGTGAACAAGGCGACGTCCCTCTGCGACAAACTGCCCCATTGTACCTTTACTTTACTGCTCTATGCTGCTCACCTCCTCAGCACTTATGAATCCCATAGGTGCGAGCACAGTCCCCTGGCAGGCCTGAATGGATTATATACAGACGCCAAAAGCAAGCACAACTATTCTTAGCTCTCGGCCTGAGCTGAAACTATCAGCCGTTGGCAGACACTTGCCCGGGGAAAATGAATTAGAAGAGCAGCTTTGGTGTGTTCCTCATATAGGACACAACGAGGATCAAGTAAACGCAGATGAAGGTTTTTAAAACAACCGTAGTCAATAACAACATCATGTTTACTTTGATGTAAACAAAAACAAGTGCAATAGCCAGACATACAGTTTGTCCAGTTGGTAGCACAGTCTTATGTTCATAAAATCAATAGTTACTTAATGTTTTGTGTAGGCGACAACTTCAAATCTAGCTAATAACTAAAAAAGGCGTAAAGACCAAATGCAAACAGCCTTTGTTAGCATTTACGCCGGCTTATAGCATTCGCCAATGTGGGACTTCGGCAGCCTGACTGCGGTCCGAGATCACCGAGTTCATGTGGACGGAACGACAGACTACATTCTGTAAAAACAACAATGACAAAGAAAATAAATGGAAGGAAAGTCATTAATATTTCATTATCGCTTCACTTGTTGCGCCACTCCAGGGACGTCTGGTAAAAATCGGGGTTAATTAGACATTAATATTAAACAAACGAGTGTGATAATCAAATGGCAATGAGACGAGGGTGCGTGGAAGATGGGGTTGAGTTATTGTGCGCTTGAGCTAATAGGGTAGAAAAGACAAAACAAATCGTTCCAAATAAAGCGAGAGAACGTGCGAGATAAATGAGCTGAAGCGTAATCCTAAAAAAAGGAAACTGAGGGAATTTTCTGCCGTTTCCATGTTTGTTTGAGACAAAAATCGTACAGCTTTCAATGAAACACGTATGCGCCTCTCTAATAAAAGGTTCTGTCTGTCCTATTGCGCTTTCAACGTCCTCAACACCCTTAATTTGAGACCTCATACCTGAGACACACACAAAAACAAGTCAGATCTTCTTGGCCGGCGACGGCCAGCGTTGTGTAAATATAAGCAGTGCGGCTGTCTGGCACCGTCCAAACAGGCCTAAATGAGGGAAATAAACAGCGTTTGGGCAGCCGAGCAGACAGAACAGGCTCTCCTATAACAACCCACGTCTCGGAGCATCTCAGGCGCTGATTGCTGGGATGTTGCTCGGGCTGATTGTGTTAACAAACCGCAGCGTCTGATTGTGCGAGGTTTTGATTTCGTTTTGTTACAGAAGCTCTAGATTGTTTCTCAGAACTCAACAGAAAAATACATGTTTCCATGGAATCCAGGTTTCCATCAGCGTTACCGGAGGACTTATCTGTCGCGAAACTTTTAAAACCGATGTTTTACTTGTGTTTCATTACTATAAAACATAACGCTGTAGTTTTTTTCCGGAGTTTTTATGTTGCGATACATACAAACGCTGTTTACGTAAAGCTAATAATAAATCAACATCTGAGTTTAACCTCAAAACGAACCTCAAAACGGTAAAACAATCATACAATTAAAAAAAGACAATAAAACGATAGATCTTAAGTAGTGACTAAAATCCATTTAAATGTTTTATATTGATTTAATGAAAATATTATTACACATACCTGACGAGGTTTCATCCAATAAACAGCCACAAAAATGTCCGATTATTAATAAGAATATTATTCTTCCGGCATCAATGTAGTTCTCTTGAAAGCAACACGCAGACACAACAGTAATAATGATTCGTTTGATGTCGTAATGTACTTTTATAGGGTAATTTACATTGACTTTGCACACGGCTCAACCAATCAGAATCAAGGAACGGAACGGAATCGGTTACAGATTTTGAACTCTGATTGGATAAACAGCAACCGAAACCCTCGCATAGCAACACTCACACATTACACGTCGTATCTTCCGGCCCTACCAAGAAACCATGAAACCTTAATTGATTCCGTACGTTTGGCCTAATTAGAGACTTCTTGACGACTTTAAAGTTGAAGGTGAGGGGAAAGACATCAAACGGCAGGTGCCGAGAGTCAGAGATGATGTCTTTATCCGCTGATTCTCTGCTTTTCAACCAGCTGTTTCACACTTAAACAGATTAACGTCAATCCACAAACGATGAAAAATGTGAGGCGTGTTCCCCTCTCGCTTCTGCAGGCACCGTACTGACAGATTTACGCAGCAGGTCAGAGGAATGAAATGAAAGATAGTGGCTTGTGGCGTTTCCTCAGACACTTTCTCTTTGCGCGAGGCAGAAATTGAATAAAATTGCAGTTTGTCTTTGTCTTCTTGGCATAAAAAGATCTTTTTGTTTTCAGAAATGTCAAAATGTGACTGTTTGTCGCCGACAGCTGATAGTCGATAAACATTTTCTTGGTTTGAAAAAAAATGCTTGTATTCTAGGAAACACTTTCCCCCCCCTCAAAATATCATCAATCCAAAAGGACCTTTTTTCTAATTAAACAAAAAGTGTACATTATTCTGAAGCAACGTAACAACTTTCCCCACCCTTGAAACGACTTTTTTGCTGACATAACAAAGGCAGAGTGGGCGGGAAACATCACATTTACCAATAACATCAAAGCCCAAATTTCAACATCCAATCATATCCAGATGTCTAAACTCAATCCCCGCCCACATCACCTCGCACTTAATATTCTGTTTCACCTGCGAATACGCCACATTATAAATAAACATTTATGCAAATCAACCATGAGTCAGCAGCCACGCGAGATGACAGAACAAATTCATGCCGCCTGTAGCTGAGTTTCAAAGACATTAACTAAATTCAACAGTCACACAAAACAGCTGTGACATCATGAGTTGAGTCATCAAAGCTCAGGAAAACAACATCGGCGCATGAATCCAGTAACTCCATTAACTCCAAAAACAACATTCTCTCTAAATGATCTCTAAATCTCTCCGAGAATTAAAACAGCTCCACAAATAGGCTTCATAAAAAGCCAGTTTAGACCCTGTGGCGTACTTTCAAAAAGAAAAATGAAAAAATATATATTTGTATTGCTTGCATTCTTTTTTATTATTTTTTATAAACCACTGCTCTCCCAGCATGTTAAACTGAGTGTAGCATATCTGTCCATCACTGCTTTAATTAAACAGCTTCATTGGTTTGCTTGGTATAATTAACCATACTAAATTAACGCTGATTATCTCCCTCAAAAGCAGTTTATACTCACCCATCACAGCTAACGCGGTGGCTTTCCGCAGTTCCTTCCTCAAGCTGTCAATCACGTCGAGGCCACTCCCATCGAGGTTACACCTGTTAATGGTTCCATTTCCAGAACTAATCCAGAACAGCTTGTTGGCCAGGTAGTCTACCGAAAGCCCTAAGAAGGAAGGGGAAAAACGTAACCATGGTGATGCTACGGTCAGAAATTTGGCAATACAAATCTTCCCAAACTATATAGAGATATTTCATCTGATCTCAGCTAGTCCCACAAGAGGTTCTGCATAGAAATGATGAAGGAAATAGATACGGTTTCATCGAATGAATATCAACACACATCTTTGCTAATAAAGCATGTCTGCTTGTTTCGAATCGGCAATATTCCCACGCCGTACAAAGTTTGTTTGCGTTATTAGCATTCAAAGAGAGTTCAAAAGGTTGTTTTCCTTTGTTTCTTCTTCATTAACAACTATCTTGTGTTCACGTTGAAGCCGCAAACCGAAGTTACTTAAGATTTGACTGGAGACTTGTGTTTTAATTATGAACACGGAGGAAAATCTCAAACAGCTCTGATAACACCTTGGGCTACTTTGTCGAATGAAATTACTGTTTGAATAACAGGCCCGGCATACAGTAACAACTGGTTTCTCTTTAAATGTGAATGATGGAAATTTACCAACGGGCTCCTTTTGGTTCTGGTGCAAAATCTTAACGTTACTGCCGTCCATGTTGGCCATGTTTATGGTGCTGCCGTCGGTCCAAAACATCCTCCTGCGGACCACAACAAACACGATACACGTTCAAAGAGATGGATGGGTCTTAAAAATGAAGAATGAGATTCTGTCACTTTAAGAACCGCGACCTGTGTCGAGGCCCTGGGGTATAAAAGAACTTTATCTTCAGAATCACCACAGGCCAGAAAACAATCAAATAAAGTCCGGCTCTATCTTCGTCATACATCTTGATAGAGCCTGTGAACCTTTGTGACAGACGACTTTTCAGAAATGTTGACTGGATACGGATGTAACAGGAAGAGACATTGGAACAAGAGGGCCACAGAACTCCAGAGATACCGGCGAATAAAATGAAACAAAATGCAACCGAACACGCACAACGTTCCACGGTTAAGATCAGTCTACAAACACGAGCCTTCTGTTATATTAAATCCTGCATAAACGATGGCAGCGACTAGCTACATTTTTAATTGGGTTGCACGCCTGGAATAATAAGTCATGCTAATTAAGAAGCTGTCATTGACTGGCCCAACAAGGGGAAGATAAATTCAAGCTTCTGATTGGCTGACGACCAGTTTGGCTTCGTTAAACAGTTTGCATGGCTATTGCAATTTGTCAGTCTTAATCAACTGCGGGAAAATTACTCTAATAACTTCAGTTAATCGTGAGAGTGGAAAACAGACGCAGATCTTTTCAATAATTAGTTTTTAAACTGATGCATATAAGCCACTTTGAGGGAAACAAAAGGTGACAACTTCATAAAAATGCACAATTACGTTGTTAATAAGTAGCGCATGGATTTTTGACAACATTAAACAGGTTATCAGGTTTCCAGGTTAATCCGACATCAGAACATCAGCTATTGTAGCTGCTGCTAACTGTTGCTGGTTTTTACTGTTACCCTTTGGATGGATGCAGGACGAGGCTCTTGGGTTTATCCATGCCGTGAACGACGGTGCTTTTGAGAGATCCGTCGAGGCGAGCAACATTAATGTGTGTCTCGTCGTTATCTGAGCTCATCCAGTACATGTTTCTAGACAGCCAGTCGATAGCCAGGCCACGGACGTTGAACAGGTCTGTAAACACAGATGTACAAGCATGCATTAGCAACGAAGTATAAACAAACATACGCTAATGAAACAAATGTTATTAGCAAAACTACTGATAGATCGTTACGTAACCTGCAGTTTTATGTTCAAACCTACGAATTGCAGCTCTAAGGAAAAAGTGGATTAAAAAAAATTAAAGCAGATTAAAACAGTAGCAATTCCGTTTTTAACGTACCTCCTGATATGACAGTTTCAAGCTTGGTTCCGTTAATGAATGCCCGTTTTATTGTTTTGGTCTTTACGTCGGCCCAGTAAATCCTTTCATCTATCGCATCATAATCCATGGTTGTGACATCATCGATATCGGGTACGGTCAGGGCCGTGATGACGTTAAGATAGGGGTTATCGATATCAACTCCTCGAATTTCCGATCTCCGAGCGTACAGCAGAAATTTCTTCACCACTGTTAAAACACGTAACAATCAGAGTCGAGCAAAACGTTGAATGTAAGAACGCAGTGGGGATTTAAAACGAACAGGTCAAGCCCGACAGGAAGTGAAATCAGAATTTGAAATGAAACGACAGGAAGAGGAACTTTTCAAATTCGAACGGAGCGATTCGACACAACAGAGGCGTCATAAAATATGACCTACATGCTAACATGATACAAATACAGTATAATAAGACAAATTCAGTGCCCTTTCAAAGACATCGGTATAAAAATATTTGACTTACAGAAGTCGTACTGTAAATTCTCCTTTTGTCTGACCTCTAGAGAGATCTCTGGGGCAGCCTTTACACTGAGATTTCCATTTCAGTCTATAATGAGTTTAGGTAGGTCACGGACGTCTCATGATACCCGCTATAATTATTCCAATATCAGACGTTCTGCTTTATATCAGGTCCATTCAGTTGTGGAACACCCATTTTTACGAACAAACGCAGACTGTAATTCATAACGCCTCGCTGTGGCAGAGCATATCTGCAGTAGGCATGTCAGAATAGGGTATTTGAACCAATACCGGCCTTTATCTGGAACATGTGCTGTTTCTGACAGACTGCAGTTCACATTGAAATTAAAGCGAAAATGACCTACCGCCCTCAATTAAATGATTCAAACTTTAAAGTACTGACTGTTTACCTAAAAAAGAGCTTAAAACTGTGTTTATTTATGATAATAATAATAATTATTATTAATATTATAATTGTATTATAATTTATTATAATAAATACTATTATTATAATACTAATTATTAACGCTATTATTGTTTTTTATACAATTATTAATATCTATCCTTAATAATCAAATAAACGAGCGTGTCTAATAGCATGCCAGTTTGCTGTGTGTTTACTGGTCTACTAAATATGTGTTTT
>JAZGTI010016535.1:0-12723 GCA_036877585.1 Botia kubotai
TGCCGTCTTAATTTGTCCTGCAATAGTATTAGCCTTTTGCAGGGTAAGGTCTGTTTCCAATACCAGATGATCCCAAATATGTGGAACTCTGCGATCTTATCTCTAAATCAGTATACTTAGACCCTATGGAGAGCAGCCTGGAAAATGTAGCATAACAGGAAGCAAAAAAACTATTTTGTAGGTATTCTGTGGGAGAAGAGTGTTTCAAATTACAGAAAGATACAGATCCATCTACTTTACAATGATTTATAAAAAAATAAACACAATCCTAGATATTTATTTAATACAGTGGCTAAATTACAAAAAATTAAACATCAACTGCTTCAGACAGAAATAAATACTGTCAGAGAAAATATCATAAACGTAATTGTCTCCTACAGTCACACCATGCTTGTCCAAGGAGCAACTCCAGTATAAGCAAAGATGAACTATCAAAAATAAAAATCGGATCAACTAGCATCTAAATCAACAACATGTATGCTATACCTTATACGTAACAGGTTGCTGAAAGAGATGCTTCCTGAGAATATGTATCCTCTACATTGTATTATTAACTCATTATCGGTGTTGGGATATGTTCCAAAACTGTTGGCTGTTTATTAGACCTCTTATAAAAAAAACGTGATCCAAGGGAACTTGTAAATCACAGACCCATCTCAAATTTTCTTATATTTTAAAAATACTTGAAAAGGTGGTGTCATCACAGATATGTTGTGAGGATTTCCAGTGAGGATTTAGACCATATCATAGAATGCAGAGATGCATCTCATCATATTTATCTGACTAATTTCAGTTTGTTGCTGTGGGTAAAAAGGTGTATATTAATCACAAGTTCAGTGTGGAGTGCTGCAGGGCTCAGTGCTTGGGACTCTGCTTTTCACTCTGTATATGCTACCTCTGGGAGCAATTATTAAGAGGCATGGAGTTAGTTTTCACTTCAATGCTGACAATACTTAGCTGTATATGTCTTTGAAGCCCAACAAGACACATAAATTCACCAAGTAACAGAATGCATAGTCGATAATAAAACTTGGATGACTAGTAACTTTCTACTATTAATATCAGACATAACAGCAATTTTAAGCAGGCCTTATGCTCTATAAGGCCTGCTTTATCAGCTAAGATAAATAACAATTTGTCCTTTGAAAGCCAAAACTGTATTTTTTTATCTTAAAAATAAATCAAAAATACAACTCATGCTCTGTATGTCAGCAGTCGAGTAGTCGAGAGTAATAAAGCATAACCATATTAGTCCGATTCTGTCAACACTGCACTGGCTGCCTGTTAAGCATCGTATAAACTTCAAAATTCTATTGATTCCCTACGAGTCCCCGAAAGGTTTAGCTCCACAAGATTTGAACGTTACAGTCCTTCACATTACAACACATTCAATACCTATAATTCAACCTAGAAGTTGNGTTTGATCTTTTACGTACTTGGCGAACCCAAACATTGAAACGATTTTCCCAGTGTTGTCTGCGAGACAGACACATTCTTTAAATTGAAATTCTGTCAATTTAAATCTAGATTTAAGACCCATCTTTTCAACTTAGCCTACACATAGTCCTATGGCTTTATTACTCAAATTCCGTAAGGGACTGTTAGGCTGCCGTTACGGTGGAGACTCCAGCCTCTTCTCCACCGCGCCACCAGCAGGAGCCATCACCAGAATTTTAACCGGATCTACAGAACTACACTTTCCAGAATGCAACTCACCTACCGCTGATCACTTCCTGCTCTACATCTGATTCTCATCATCATAGCCATATAAACCGGACTCAAACACAACCTCTTTGTGAAGTCTTGACTTGCCCCGTGTAGCAATTCTAAGCGTTTTTCCATGTTATTACTCGATTGCCTTTGTGTATTACTTGGACTGCCTTGGTTTTTAAATCTCCGCTGCCTGCCCCGATCTAGTTTGTGTTATTGCCTCTGATTGTTTGCCACCTGCCCTGACCCACGCCTGTCTATTGTTTACGTTTACTGTTTGTCTTTGATATTGCTGTTCACCGTGTATGACCTTCTGCCTGTTTAATTATTCTATTAAAGAATCACTGCAAATGGATCCAAACATCTCTGACCCATCGTTACAGAAGACTTCGCCAGAACCGGATCCAGCGGTGTACAGGCCTCACAAATCGCAGTTCATCAACATCAACTACATCAACTCTCCAACCTTACCAAAGAACTAGCCAAAGCGCTGTAAGGCTTGCGACACCAAACAACCGAACCGAGCATCGCAAGTTCAACCGCATCACCTGCATTGCACGCTACTAGTTCGGTAAGTCCCCAATTAGCCTCTCCAGACAAATTTGACGGTTCTCCGACCAAGTGTAAAGGCTTCCTTTTGCAATGCTCTCTGTTTGTTAATCAACAAACCTCACTGTACTCCTCTGATTCCAGTAGAATTGCATTTGTATGTTCATTGCTAATGGGTAGAGCTTTAGAGTGGGCGACGGCAGTTTGTGGATGGTTCCAGATTCCCCACCTTTGAGAGCTTCATCGACCATTTTCGTGAGGTGTATGATCACCCAGCCGGAGGCACGAGTCCAGGCAAACAATTAATAACCATGTCCCAGGGTTCCCAGACCGCCTCGGAATACGCTCTTGCCTTCCGTACAATGGCAGCACAAACTTACTGGACTGAGGACACACTGAAACTCCTGTTTCCCCGAGGCTTGAGCCCCAGTCTACAATCAGAGTTGGCATGCAGAGATGAGGGAAAGAAGCTCAGGGACTTTATTGATGTAGCCATACAGGTAGATAACCTTTTGCGTTCTCGACGCCCCTCAGCCATGTCATCACCAGGTCTACCAAAAAATGTTAATGAACCAGAACCCATGCAACTGGGAGCTACTCACCTGACTCAGGAGGTGATCATCTCTGACCTCTATTGTGGGTCACATCAAATCATCATGTCCAATACACCCTGTCCGTGACAAATTCCTGGTGAGTGCAACCTTAACCCCTCTCGCTCATACCACAAATTTCACGTTAACCAGTTAACATCACAATTGCCAATAAGACTTTAACCTGTAGGGCTTTGATTGACTCAGGTGCAGCAAGCAACTACATTTATCTCGAAGTCGCTCAAAAGAATAAAATTATCCTAACTTTCTCTGATTGTTCCCTAACAGTTGAAGCGTTAGATGGCCACTTTATATGCCCATCCAATTCCCCAGCATCTGCTGGGTGTTTCTTCAACAAAAAGAAGGATGGGGGTCTACGCCCCTGCATTGAGCTCTCAACAAGATTACTATTAAGTTTTGATACCCCTTACCACTAGTCCCAGTAGCTTTAGAACAACTCCGCCAAGCCAGATATTACAGTAAACGTGATTTACGTAGTGCTTACAATCTTGTAAGAATTAAAGAAGGTGATGAATGGAAGACAGCCTTTTCCAACCTCGGGGCATTACGAGTATCTTGTCATGCCATTTGGTCTCGCCAACAGTCCTTCTGTGTTCCAGTCATTCATGAACGACATATTCAGAGACATGTTAGACAGGTGGGTCATAATCTATATCGATGATATACTAATTTACTCCAATACCATGGAGGAACATATCAAACATGTACGAGCAGTATTAGAATGATTAATCAGATTTCAGCTCTATGTCAAGGAGGAGAAGTGTGAGTTTCACTCCACTAGCACAGCTTTCCTAGGCTATATCATTAGTCAGGAGGGTATTGCTATGGATGACAAGAAGGTTTCCTCAGTTGCTAAGTGGCCACAACCCCGAACAGTAAGGGAACTACAGAGATTTCTCGGATTTGCTAATTTTTATAGACGATTCATTAGAGGCTTTAGTACTGTAGCAGGGCCCTTGACTTCACTCACTAAGCAGAACTTAAATGGTCACCCCAAGCTGACAAAGCCTTTGAGGAACTAAAGAACCGCTTTACTACAGCACCTATCCTGAAACACCCTGATCCAGAACAACCATTCACAGTTGAGGTAGATGCATCTAATACAGGAGTAGGAGCTATATTGTCACAACGACACGGAACACCAGCTAAGCTTTTTCCATGTGCCCTTTTTTCAAAGAAACTATCCCCGAGAGAAATTACGATGTTGGCAATCGTGAGCTGCTAGCTAACAAATTAGCATTAGAGGAGTGGAGACAGTGGTTGGAGGGAGCCATCCATCCTTCCCATTTTTTACTCGCTTTCAGTTTTCTGTCACTTACCGCCCAGAGTCCAAAAACACCAAAGCAGATGCTCTTTTACACCAGACAGAGGAGATACCCTCCCTTTCAGATCCAGAACCCATCATTCCCACCAATCTACACTTAGCCCCCGTTCAATAGGATATAATAACAGAAATCAATCTACATAACAACCAGACCCGACCACCCCTATCATGCCCCAACAACCAAATTTTTGTTCCCGAGCCCTTTTGTAACCGTTTAATCTCATCAGTCCACGAAGCTCCTAGCTCAGGCCATCCAGGCATTACAGCAACCATAGAACTATAAAATAATCGTTTTTGGTGGCCATCATTATCCAACGACACAATAAAACATATTCAGAACTGCAGGATCTGTCAAATGTCTAAGAATCCCAGGCAACTTCCCTCTGAATTCTTACAACCCCTACCCACACCCCAACGCCCATGGTCTCACATTGCTGTGGACTTTATCACGGATCTCCCTAGTTCTCAGGGCAATACCACAATCTTAACAATTGTTGATCGCTTCTCCAAGGTCTGTCGTCCAGTCCCATTACCCAAACTACCTACATCCATGGAAACAGCAGATTTCCAAGGATGGAGATATTTTGGAGATATTATGCAATTTTGTGTTCAGATTTTATGAACTACCTGAGGACACAGTTTCGGATCGCAGACCCCAGTTCACCTCTAGAGTTTGGTCAGCTTTTTTCAAAAGCCTTGGAGTAAACATAAACCAGGATAAACTCTGTTCACATCTAAAACAGTTACAAATTGCAGCTTTAACGTGCCAGAGGAGAACTGGCCCTCCTGGTCAAGCCTGGCCTCTCCCAAGGTTTTATTCTCCATCTATACATCATTGGAGTTTTATGTTCCTTGTCACTGTCACCCTGTTGGCTTGCTTGTTGGGAGACTGCTGATGTCTAACTTAGACTAGGGTTTTGTAAATTATAAACATCCAATATTTTACTGTATATATTTGTATGTTTGTATGTGTGTACGCTGCTTTTGCATATTGTGTAGTTCATGGTACTATTGCAAATCCCTTATAGCACTGTCCCATGATGTAGCCTATTATATACCTTTCTTATGTAAGCTGGAATGCTTGTATTTTGCTTAACATTTATAATTTATGTAAGCTGGAATGCATGTATTTTGCTCAACAATTTTGTGACTTTATTGGTTTAGTCAGCTCTTTGTTCGTAAACATACTATAGGCCTACTATAGTATTAGTCTTATTCCACACATATTATTTTAAATAATACCATTAACATGTCAGACATTTGTTCTCTTTTTACTACTATTCTTTGTTTTTTATGTACAGCTGCTTTGAAGCAATGTAACAAAATCAGAAATCAGACCTGACAGTTTTTAAATTGATAGTTAAGTTTTTAAATTAATAATATAATAACAATTATTATTACTATTATTATGTCCTCTTCACCCATGCAAGGAAACTGATCTATTGAAATATTTACTTATTTACTTAATATTTACTTAAAATATTTATTTGATAAGAACAGAACAGAATAGAATCACATAATATAACAGATGTGAATAGATTTTAATTAAATTAATTCTACCTATAGGGGCTGGATTGCCAGGCTGATGGCTGCAATGATGGAATATATGCAAGTATATTGCTTGAAAACCCATTAATCATTCAAGTACAGTGCTATTTGAAGCATTTAACATGGAGTGTGCTTGGCAACATTGTGTAGGAGGTGTGGATATGGCTGCCTTTAGGGTATTACCGCTTCCTACATCTCTACTTGACTTTCAGCTTTTACAATATCAGCCTTCAGGAAAAAGAAAAAACAAACCTCATTTGAAAAACTTGCAGCATTGCTTAAACATTTCATTATGCAATTATTACACAGCATCAAAACAGCTATTTTGTCTCCAACTTCATGTCTTCTTTGTTTTAGCCACACCAATCAGCTTTGCCAATAAATCTACATATGTAGTGAGACCTGTTGGGGCTCCACACATGTGCACATACATCGACCACAGTGTTCACAGTCAAAATGTTCACAGTCAAAATAGACGATACTTCTATGTTAAGTAAAAGCATCACAGTTGTATGGCAGTACTTTCACTAGGATTTGTACTGGTGGTTTAATGTTTATGTGTGCCTAAGGATTTGACCTGAACTCAGCCTTATAGCAGTATCAGCACTGTGTTGGTCAGCATCAAACTTCTGAGTATTTGTCACCACCTTAATGCAACACTTTCCTGTGGGTCACTTTGGAATGTCACAGTAAAAACAATGTATGTTATATAAACATATGTATTTGCCTTTAAATCGAATATTTTATGTTTTTATGGTGTTTCACAATAATTAAATTCTAAATATATAAATATGCAAGCATAAAAATACTCAGTAAAAATAACTCAAAGTTATTTTAGTGTATAGAAAGAAATTCATTTAAACCCTTTCCATTCCATGTAAATTGTACAGCTATGTATATTGAACCAATTTTGTAAACAGGAAGCTATAATTTGACAATGCATTTATTAATAAATGGTGAAAGACTGACTATAGGTAAGATTTAGATTGAGTCTGTTGTTAAGGTGAACCATCAAAATAAGTCAAAGGTTACTGCAACTGTTTGTTGGACTAAAATGTCTACCTACCCCTAGTGGACAGCTTTTTTGTGTTGATGATCTTGGCAGCATACTCTTGCCCTGTGAGAACTTTCACACATCTCCGCACAACAGAAAAGGCTCCCCTAAAAATCAAAAGAAAATTGAAGAAATATGTCTATATGTTGAACATTTAATACATACAGGTTTAATACATTGGTTTATGCACTTTTCAATGTCTGTATTGAATTGCCACCCACAAATGCAATTATGTAAGTAGTTTGACTGCCCACAGACAGAAGAAGAAGTGTGTATGTGTGCAGTAAGAGGGTGCATGTGGGAGTTTAGCAGTGGGCACAAGGTCAGATGGAGTCAGAGACCCATCTCTGTAGAGGTGTTACATGCTCTCAAACCAAGAAAACAAGTACACAATATTCTCACTCTGAAACGAATGTTGTAGTACAGAGTGAATGGATGGCAAAAGAAAAGTCGAACCTTTAATCTGCCTAAACTTTTGAAACATTGTAAACAGCACTATACTGGTTTGTCTACATACAGGTGTATAACCATCATTATATTATTCAACTCACCAACATAATGAGGTGTTACCTGGCTAAATTAATTTTATTATATTGTTGTTTAAGGTATCTTGTGACACAAAACATAATTCTAAACAAAAGATTAATTTATGCTCTTATCTGCCATACTATTTTATATTTAGAAATGCATGTGTGTGAATCCCTAAAAGATAAAATCACCATCATGATGTGTACAGTTGGTTGTCTATCATATGTATTTAAATTGCGTTTCATACATATCAGTTTGTTACCAGATACCATTTCATTTCTGACATAAGCATCAGAACTACACAGCAGTGTAGCATTCAGTGTGCTGTAAATGCATCTTTATTGCCTCAAGTTCAATCAAGAATCACTCTTTCAGATCTTGAAATGAACTTTACTTGTCCCTCATTGTCTGCTTATTTCAGTACATTATGTAATGTAAGTGTACATTGTTTACAGAGTTAGTAAACGCTTTTTTATCTATTCCATACATTTTCATTCTATTGATTTTCTAATAATTCAACAAAAAAGAACCAGCTGTATAGCAATCAACATTGATGTTAAAATTCTTGCATTCTAATCAAATAACATGAACATGAAGTTGTACCAATTTCCAGTTAATTATAGAACACATGCCTTATCATTGCTTTAGACAAATTAGGCCATTTTAACTTACTTTCCTAGCTCTTCAAACAGCTGGTATTCCTCTGTAAAGCGTGTGCAGGTGATGGTTGCCATCCTGAATGTATGTGTTTGTTCCAAGTGATGACAGTGTTCTAGAACAGTGTGATCAGTTGTCTGGTCTACAGATTCAGTTTTTAGATCGGGAAAGTGAAGGTAAAATGAAGGAGGAAGGATGGATCTAGCTGCTATCCTCCATACACAGCACTTGTTGCCATGGCAGCCGCATCCCCTCCTCTTTTTACATGCTTACACACATGAAGCTATAATGATAGTACAACACACCCACGCACCTTTAGTGCACATCATACTGTTAC
Source organism: Botia kubotai (assembly GCA_036877585.1). Taxonomy (NCBI): domain Eukaryota; kingdom Metazoa; phylum Chordata; class Actinopteri; order Cypriniformes; family Botiidae; genus Botia; species Botia kubotai. The sequence goes on from JAZGTI010016535.1 coordinate 8,319, forward strand.
ATTACTGCAGCTATATATGCCATATAAATGGGCATTTACAAAAGCTCTCCAATAAAATGATGGCTACAGTAACCTATTATCTTTGTATTCAGAGGACACCCTTTCTACCTAATTCAACAATTTTTAATTAACTTCTTTAAACAATATGCATATACAGTATGTATCAGAGTATTCGTTCTGTTTTTTCTCAGATCTGTACATTAAAATGGCAAAGGAAAAAGCAGGAGAGTAATAATGTAAAAATAACATGCAGTGTGGTTAAAAGGCTTTACAGTGGGGTTAATGCTCTGGGTAGGCTTAAGAATTGAGCATCATCAGCACAAACATGGACCCCTTGCAATAACAGCTGTTTGTCTTTTCTCTTGTCATGATTTCTACAAACACTTTAAATGAAACTGATGCAGTTTACTACAAACATATTTATACTGTTACGGTGGAGGCTCCAGCTTCTCCGCCGCCGAGTCACCGGAGGGAGCAATCACCGGAATACCGAACAGAACCGCCAGAACTCCATTTCCCAGCATGCACCTACTCAAACTGATTACTTCCTGTTTGTTCACCTGCGCATCATATCGTTCCTATAAAACCGGACATTCCGCCATCGTATATTTGCAAAGTCTTGATTTGCCTCGGCATCATTTCTAAGCATTAATTCCTGTATTTTCTAGTTGGTGTTTCACGTGTATGACCTGGATTGTTTTAGGTTTTTCATTGTTTGCCGCCTGCCTCTGTATTTGTATTTATTCTATCGGCTCTTGGATTGTTTGCTGCCTGTCTCGACCTACGCCTATCTATCGTTATCCCTTTTGCCTAGCCCTTGTCATACCTGTTTACCGTTGTCAATCCTGCCTGTTTGTTGTGAAATAAAGTTACTGCAGATGGATCCAAATCAGTCTGACGCTTTGTTACAGAAGACTTCACCATCACACGATCCAGCAGCTCTCGTTCAGCTGTCCACTGGGCTGACTCTTCAAGCTTCACAACTCGCTATGCACCAACACCAGCTCAATCGACTAACCTCGCTGACCGAGGAGTTATTTAAAGCACTTCAGGGACTCCACGTTTCTCCACCTGAAGCGAGCCCAGCTGCTGCGGCTGCAGCCAACCCTCCGATGCCCAGTTCAACCTCTCCAGTAAGTCCACGACTTGCATTCCCTGATAAGTTTGATGGGTCTCCATACAAATGCAAAGATTTCCTATTACAATGCTCATTGTTTGTTTCTCAACAACCTGCCCTCTTATCCTGATCATTCTAGTAGGATTGCATTTGTATCCTCTACTTAACGGGAAGGCACTGGACTGGGCAACAGTGGTTTGGTCCCCCGAAAGATCAGTCTTTCTGACTTTTGAGATCTTCCTCCAGCGGTTTTGGGTTCTTCAAGCAAAACTCGCCTGCCGAGATGAGGGTAGAAATCTTTAAGAAGATTTCTAGAAGTTCATCGAACTTCAGATTAGTTCATCGGACTAGCAATACATTTGGATAATTTGATTCGTTCACGAAGACCCAACCTCACACATGTTCCACTAAATACTCCTTAAGCCGAGCCCATGCAACTGGGAGCTACCCATCTGACACAGGAGGAACGAGCAAGACTCTATGCCTCTACTGCGGAGAACCCGGGCATTTGAGAGTCTCCTGTCCAATCCGGCCTAAGACTGAACGACCAGGGGTGAGTGTGAACTCAGTGGTTTTTGAAGGGCCTACAAACATATCGTTGCCAGTCATGTTAGTATCAGCAGACCAGACTCTGAGTACCAGGGCTTTGATTGGCTCAGGGGCAGAAAGTAATTTCATCTCTTAAGAATTTGTGTCTAGACGTAAAGAAAAAAAATATCGGGGACTTAATTATGTAACTGTGAAGATTCGCTATCCGACAAGCCAGAATCTATACCAAGTTAGACCTACGTAGTGTGTATAACCTAGTCAGAATTAAGGAAGGAGATAAGTGGAAGACAGCCTTTTCAACTACGTCGAGTCACTACGAATATCTCGTAATGCCTTTTGGTCTCGCCAACAGGTGTTTCAGTCGTTTATGAACGATGTTTTTCGAGATATGCTGGACCGATGGGTAATTGTCTATATTGACGACATACTGATCTACTCCAATTCTAGGGAGGAACATGTTAATCATGTTAAAGCTGTGCTCAAACGCCTATCCGAATACCAGTTGTATATCAAAGCTGAAAAATGTGAATTCCACAAGTTGAGCACCTGATTTTTAGGGTATGTAATTAGTTCTGAGGGGGAAAAGTAACAGTAGTGACTAATTGGCCTTGTCCTACTACTGTAAAAGAATTTTTAGGGTTTTAGGGTTTTTAGGGTTTGCCAACTTTCAGGCGTTTTATCCATGGATTCAGCTCCATTGCAGCCCCGCTGACAGCCCTGACAAAACAAAAATCTCTCAAGTTAAAATGGTCTCTCCAATCTGAAACCGCATTCCATGAACTAAATTGGCATTGGAGGAATGGAGGCATTGACTCGAGGGTGCTACTTATCCCTTTACGGTCCTTACTGATCACAAAAATCTCGAATTTCTGAGAACAGCTAAAAGACTTAACCCACGTCAGGCTAGATGGGTATTATTTTTTTACACGCTTTCACTTTACAGTTACCTACCGACCTGGAACCAAGAACATTAAAGCAGACTCTCTATCCAGACAAACTGAAGAGAACCCTATCATATCGAACCCTGAGCCCATTCTCCCTGACAGAATTTTAACAGCACCGGTACAATGGGACATTAATACTGAAATCGAACTGATCAACAGTCAGCACCCCCCCCCCATCATGTCCAAATGACCTCATGTTTATCCCCCTCAATCCAACGGCCAAATTGAACGACTAAACCAGGTAATTACTAGATTTTTGAGATCTTACTGTTAAGAACAGCAAACAGAATAGAGCAGATATCTAATGTGGGCAGAATACGCCCAGAACTCTTTGGTCATACCATCCTCTGTAATCACTACATTCAATTGTGTCTTGGGATTTCAACCACATCTATTCTCCTGGTCGGGTGAACCCACCGAACTTCCTGCGGTGACTAAATGGCTACAAAGAAGTGAGGAGGTTTGGGACAGAGTGCATACTCACCTTCTACACACAGTCAGAAGACAAACGGCGAAAGCCAATGTACACAGCAGAACTGGTCCCAAATATGCTCCAGGCCAATGGGTATGGCTTTCAGCCAGGGATCTATGCCTAAGACTCCCCTGTAAGAAACTAAGCCCCAGGTATGTTGGTCCCTTTAAGATGATCAGACAAATTACTCCTGTTTCTTTTAGACTTGAATTGCCTGATAATTACCGTATCTCTCCCACCTTTCATGTATCACTCCTGAAACCTGCTGGTGGCCCAGCGGGGCGTGGAGGCCTACAGGGTCCATGAATGTTTGTACTCCAGGCACCGGGGTGGTACAATACAGTATCTGGTGGACTGGGTGGGGTATCCAATCATGTAAAAATAAAACTGGAAATTACCATTACTATAATCTCCACATGACAAATGGCAATATCTTGGATATGTATGTAACCTCCGCTCCCTAAAGACACTAGGGGTTCGACCTTGGGAGACCAATCGCTCTGCTTTTTATATAAAACAGCAATGAAAATTAACCTTAAAAATAAGCGCCAATAGGAATTGGGGAGTGGAATTTGCATGCCAATCCCCGCCCTGGCTATCTGTATATAAAAGGGAGACAGTGTGCACCACTCATTTAGGTTTGTGCTGAGGAGTCGAGACGTACCCGGCTGTCAGAAGTCAGTTAAGCGTTGTGGGAAGAGGGACACAATGTTTCATTCCCTCCATCAGGGAATGGAGGTTAAATACATAACTGAGACGTTCCCTTTCTGTCACTCACTCAATGTTGTGTTAATGTAGTGACACTAGGGGTCCCTATACTAAGCACCACACTATGGACTCAGGTGGCGCAGAGCCAGGCATAATTCGCTCAGGCACTCTATACAGAACAACAGAATTGGTATCTGTCAGTGAGCTAACCAACTAGGTAACCAATAGAAGATAAAGTTGCGGGCTCCAGGCAGGTAAAATGTGTTAGTGTCCGGGGTTCACCAGAGGGGGACTTACAGGGGTTGGACAATGAAACTGAAACGCCTGGTTTTAGACCACAATAATTCATTAGTATGGTGTAGGGCCTCCTTTTGCGGCCAATACAGCATCAATTTGTCTTGGGAATGACAAATACAAGTCATGCACAGTGGCCAGAGGGATTTTGAGCCATTCTTCTTGCAGAATAGTGGCCAGGTCACTACGTGATGCTGGTGGAAGAAAACATTTCCTGACTCGCTCTTCCAAAACACCCCAAAGTGGCTCAATAATATTTAGATCTGGTGACTGTGCAGGCCATGGGAGATGTTAAACTTCACTTTCATGTTCATCAAACCA
>JAZGTI010016536.1:0-12722 GCA_036877585.1 Botia kubotai
TTTGCGGCTGCCGTTTGTGTTTTTCACTTGCAGCTTGAGCATATAAGCACAAAAATCAGTCGAGTGCAGCTGCTGTTCTGCATGGCAGGTAATTGCATTGCATGTTGCAGCAGAGAGGTGGATGATGTGGGAGGATCTTTGTTTGAAATTTAGCTTAATGGAGCAACAATTTACTTATTTCTCTCCAGCCTGCTTCCAGTACAAATTTCCTGTCCGTAACTTATGACCAGATGAACAGTCATATTACAAATTATACCATCCGTAAGATCCATCCATAAGATCAATCCATAAGATAGATCCGTAAGATTCATCCATAAGATCCAACCCAAGATCCAACCACAAGATCCAACCACAAGATCCATCCATAAGATCCAACCCAAGATTCATCCACAAGATCCATCCATAAGATCCAACCCAAGATCCATCCACAAGATCCAACCCAAGATCCATCCACAAGATCCATCCACAAGATCCAACCCAAGATCCATCCACAAGATCCAACCCAAGATCCATCCACAAGATCCATCCACAAGATCCATCCATAAGATCCATGTATATTTGTATTTGTAAGACTAAAAACACTGAGCTTTTTTGTTGTTGTTGAGGGATGATATCCACCTACCTGCTACAGACCCCTGCTGGTCAACATCCCTGTCATCACCTGACAAACACCTGCATGTAACAGCAGCCTGTGACTGTGTCTGAACACATTTGTCCTGCTGAGCTTCAAACAGTGATTTCTCCACATGCTAGAAGGATGATCTCATATATTAGGACTGGCTGCTGGAATTGTGACCCGGTGAAAGCAACTTTCAACAAGCACAAACACAAGCAGGTATCAGTTCTCAGATTAAAGTCTGAGAACTGTCACTCTGTCCTGATCACCTGATCAGCTCTCAGCACCGTAACTCAAAGAACACTGTACAGAAAATAACTGCCAGTACTGAACCAAACACAACACATTTAAAACAAGAACACAACACACACACTCAAGTCACCCCCTCTCATCACCTTCCAATGGAAATTAACTTTAAATATCCTGAAAAATTAAATATGTAAGATGAACTGTAACATATCAGTATTTACGAAGAACTAAAGGTCCAAAAATAAGACAAATATTAACAATAACAAAAAAACAGCCATGAAAATAAATCGTTAGGGTTTGGATTATTAGGGTTAGGGTATCAGAGGGGCATCTGCTACTGTCTGTGGTCAGACGACTTAGAATTATTCAGTTTCACTTTATTCTGTTTTCAGATATAAAGAGCGGCAGAGCACAAAACCTACACATTGACTGTCTTAAGAAATCAATTCATTTATATGGGATTCACACACACGTAAATAATAAAAGTCAACAGGCCCATCAGCCTGAAATATGCCTACCTGTATGATCACAAAATGGCCTTTTCTTATATTTCAGCAATTTACTGGCATATTCATTGGGCTGTGAGCCTACAATCACCAAATTGCTTCTGTTGTTCAGAAGTAAATTCCAATATTTATATTTCAAATGAAAATGTCAACATAATTTGATGGAAATGTTGAATTAAACAGTAATCATGAATTTGAGAACATTCTTGTGTTTGATTTGTTTTCCTTCTGCTTTACTGACATCAGCACTGGAGCTGCATGAACTAAACCTGAAGATGTTCTCCAGCAGCACCTGAGAAACTTCTGAAGAACATCTCACAAGCTTCAGTGGAAAAGATGGTCATGATCAATGGAATAAAGGAGTGGTTTCAGACGTCTACAGCTAGCCCACACATACACCTGGAGCCCCCTGCATCGGCAGAGAATGAATATTTGGATCTGCAAACAAAACACCTACAAATACAGTCCAATAATAAAGTCAGAAAAACATCTGAATGTATTTTCTTATCCATCTGGATGGCACCTCCAATTAGCTCTCTCAAGTCAAACTTTTCCTCATCCCAGCAGACAGACCTGATGGCACACAGCATAACAAAGGAAACAAGACCACAACACAATTTTTCACGTTGCCACGCTGAAGGTGTTTAAAGGTGCAGAATCCAGAGCAGCAATTTCAATGCTAAGTAACAATCAGGGCTACAGTGAGCTAAAAATAGCAGTGTTAGCAGAGGCCCATCAGTTCTGCTCAGCCTTAGGGGACGACTTTAACATTTCTCCAGAGAAACTTAACATAGCACACAGCTAATAAAATACCCACACTGCAGGAACAGCAAGGCCAGATGGAGCAAAGCTGCATTTTTAAAACAACAGCTGAAAATCAGGAGAAAACAGACACATTCAGACTTCATCAAACTGCATTTATGTCTGATAAACAAAATAAACCTGTAAACATATCCTGTTCCAGCCTTCAAATCCTACCACAGATGTCCTTTATTAGCCTTTACACTGTAAACTCTAACAGCTGAGCGATCTGAATCCCATTTCTCTTTAACTGTACAAGTGTAAATACAGAACAGATGAGAGCACAAGTGCTGTGTCCCTACTCATACTATACCCTAAAACTATGTACTCTTTTGGTTATAGGAAAGTATTTTAGTGTGTAGCAAAAGAGTATGCAAGTACTGGGATGTACTAACACATAGTGGAAGTGACCTTTGTAGTCTAGACAACATTGTGATTGTTAACCACACACACCAGAATACAACTCTCTGCATTTAATAATTTCTTCATTCATTATTTCTTATGTGCTGTTCACTACATAGTTTCATGTATTCATTCATTAACGAGTGAAATCAGCCGTTAGAATGCTCGTGGATCTGCACTTCAAATTTTTACTGGAAATAGACAATCCAAGTATTTTAAGAATAATCATTTCAACATACTATGATTTGGGACATACTAATTTTCATTTTGAATACTAATTAGGATGGATCATATGTGAATTGGGATGCAGGGATGGTGTTGAGAGATGTTTACCGACAATCATCTGAAATAAACTGAAGGCAAGTCTTTAATTTTCAAAGTATGTGACTTGAGGCATCTTGAATGACAGCAGAAAGACATTTAACCTTATGCAAATGAACTTTGGAGCATCTACCAATGGAAGTGCAGAGAGTGTATTTACTGCACTGATAAGATTTCCATTTCAAAACCAACTGACAGTGTGAAATAAATATGTTTGTGGAGCCACAAATGAAGCCTGTAAGAGCTTTATGTATTCAGCGAGTCTATTAAATGAAGAGCCAATACAGGCTTTTGCTGTGGCCTGCATCTCCACATATCTGTCAAGACACTTCTCAACATAAACTCAAAGGCTTAATGATCTGAGCTCTGCTATCACCTTCATTTTACAGCTCCCTAGTCCTCGCATTACTCAATGTACTGTACTTTCACTTCTCTGAGACCAAGCTGATACTGGAATGAAACAGAACAGAATCTCCTGAGCTATGAAGGAGCAACTTTTAAGAAATGACATCATCCTATGGGCAATTAAAGACAGCACATCAGATCTCACGGCTGTGCAGTATTAAAGCAAACAGCTTCTAATGAGAATTGAATTGTGAGAAATGTTTTACAAGACTTACAGTAGACATCCACTCTAATGGATCTAATAGCGGGTGAACCCAGACCGTTCTCCGCCTTGCAGTAATATCGTCCGCCCTGATGTCTCTGGATGCTCACTATGTGAAGAGTTTCGTTGAAGATGCTGGAATCCTGGAACCTGTCTGACACACTGCCTGCTGTCTTGGTCCATCGAATCTGCAGAATATCACAGAGGAACTGTTATGTTTCTAATAGTAGTAGGTAATCTCACAAGTTTTAGGAAGTGCTGAGAAAACAACAAAACAATGTTTGTGAAAAAATGTCTGAGTGTTAGCAAAAGTACTAGTAATAGAAATACTTGACCTAAACTTTATAACTTTACGTACTGTAAGTGTTGTTCATCACTAATGTTGTTGAATTTGACTGAACAACCTTCAGCTTTTAATGATTTCAGTTCCACCTAATCAGTTTGGTACACCAATATTTCATGCTAACTATAATTGACAAAATCTATTGTGTTTACAGTTTGCAGTTGCATGTTTCTGCCACATGCAGGAAAAGATGTTGTTTAGCACAATGACTCCAGTGAAGATCTCTTGTTTGTCAAACAAATGCAATCGCATGTCTTCTGGGAAGCCCCCTGCCATATTGTCTCAGCTACACCAATGTCAATTTAGTTAGCATGTTTAAACATGCTGCAACTGTCTGTATTGCACAGAGTGAATCAAGCACTGCGCTCTGCAAGGTGTTTCCTCATGCTGTGCTTTATTTTTTTTTGCCCGTATCCACTCGAGATGGATTAACTCTCGAGGGGAGGATCTAAGGAGGATGGCAGTTCTTAGTCATGGGCTCTGAAAAAGACACAACACAGGGAAGGAGGATCTGCTTTTGTCAGCCGACAAGCTGCAGGGCACCCAGCTCATTACTCCAATAAATTTACCCTCAGAAAGATTCACCTCTGCTTCACAATTCATGGCTATTTGTTTACTGTCTGTTTAAATCTGAACAAATGAAATGCCCTCACACATGTAGCATTCATGCATGAGAAAACGCTCGGGGTTCTGGGCAGAACATTACTGATTATATTATGGTCTGAAACACGCCACACAAAAACATCAAAGCAGGAACTTACAGCTACAAAAACAATATATTCTGAAATGTATCATCTTAACTTATAACACAATGCCGTTTTCTGATTATACATTTTAATTATATAGGTGCTAGTCAACACTGCTTAAACATAATCATGGTTTCCAAACTCAACTCATTTAGAATTCAAGCTGTAAAAAAATGTCATAAGAGCTTAGAATAAATCAGGCTGAAAATCAAGTTTTAGTGACTTCAAGTGACTTCATTAAAATACAATGAGAGTTTCTGCACTGCAAACTCCGGCATTTCCCATGAAATACTCTTTCTGATCCTTTACTGCCTCATTCCTTCACTGTTTATTCCAAATCATTCACAAATCCAACAGACATCTCCGCCTTCATCTGCTTTTCAGATTACTCAAAGTACATCTCTATGGCAATACAGAGTCAAGTGACTGGTTAAAATGCACGCTGAGGTAAAACTCAGTGTTAGTTCAAGCCTGTGAGCTCCTTCACCATTAAAACACCATCAACATGTCCCCAGACGTAGATGATTGTCTTATTCGGTTCGTCTGTGTTTTTCTTTTCAGTAAAAACATCTAAACTTTTTTCAAACATGATAAATTCACCCGATAAGCAAAACTGTAAGGAATATTAAGATTTGTTTTCAAAGAAATTTTATCTTAAATATATTATTCTGTCTTCTGTCATTTGCTAAAGCTTAAAACCAAAAATTCTGACAGCTGCAAACACAAAGATGAGGAATAACTGATGAGAGCTTTTACACAACTGAAGGTGTGTGAATGAAGGTCCACGCGAGTGTCTGAACTGTGTTCACTATGCACTGACTGACATCACGGACTAATGAGTGAATGTGGACCGTTTCTGAACACAGAAACACAGTGTCTGAACTGTGTTCACTATGCACTGACTGACATCACGGACTAATGAGTGAATGTGAACCGCAGCACTGTGATAAGAAAGCTCTACACCCAGTCGGCAGTCTCAGGTCTGTGCAGAATCTGAGTGGAGATCATTAACAGAGAGCATGTAAAGGTCTGGTATGTGAAATCACTACATAAGAACATGTCATGAGAACCATAAAGCATCTTTTAAAAAGACTGTTATTTTACATGCTTTAAATGTTTATGTAAAAATAAAATACGTATTGATTATTTTAAACTAGATTTTAATTTATTCTTCTTGGCAATAATTGCTGCTTGATTCAATTTATGATTATCTCTGTAATGAAGGCATCTACTAATACTTATAAAAAGTCATACAAAAATAATGCTTTTGTTTACTTCAGTGTTGTGACAAAAACATGAATCCCCTCCTCTGATGAGAACATATAAAAAGATGAAAAAGAAGCTATAAGAAGATATATATACATCTGTATAAGATTGTAACTGAAGGCGAGTGGCCACAGACGATGAGAGTGTAAATAAACGTGCAGTCATCATAGTCACAGCTTTCCCTGTGCAGGTTTCTGATTGGCCAGCAGGCAGCCATGATCTCTCAGCTGAACTTACACTAATTCTCACCCTCTGACCCTCAGTGCCACAGTGCTTGAACTCCACGCAGCCCCATTACTGAAACAAATGAGAAGCATGTTTACCCAGAATGCCACTGTGTTGATACACTATGTTCTTCAACACAGAGACAGATAAACAGCCTTACTGTTTACTGCACACTTTTAAGTAGCTACCTTCTAAGACAGCATTTGAGACTATAATGTAATATCATATGAAATGGATTTGGAAGCTGAATGAAAACTACTTTTAACAAAAATACATCTGCTAAATAAAGACTAACGTAAAGAACTATCATCAATCGATGCCTTATTGTGAGACACACCATCTTCAATAAAGATGGTCATTGTTTTGGTGTGTGTGTGTTCAGCGACAGACTAATGTAAAATGCCTGACCTGATTGGATAAGATCCATGGGCTTCATCTGAGAGCAGTGCTCAGAGGAACTTTGGGTAAAATAAACCATATGCAAACCCAAAGACATTAAGGAAATTAAACACTTTTAAAACTGCCAACCATGACCCATTTAGGATGCAAATGGCTCCCGAGCCACATATGCTCTGATGTCATAACACAAAGAGTTCTGGGTAAATGAGATCTTTTGTCCAGAGGCATGAATATTGAGGCTCGTGACACAGTCAGACACAGCAAGTTATTTATACCATTTTCTTAAAATAATCTTACAGTAATCTTACAGTAATCTTCATATCTCACACAATCTTCATATCTCACACAATCTTCATATCTCACACAATCTTCATATCTCACACAATCTTCATTTCTCACACAATCTTCATATCTCACACAATCTTCATATGTCACACAATCTTCATATGTCACACAATCTTCATATCTCACACATACTTCATATCTCACACAATCTTCATTTCTCACACAATCTTCATATCTCACACAATCTTCATATCTCACACAATCTTCATTTCTCACACAATCTTCATATCTCACACAATCTTCATATCTCACACAATCTTCATATCTCACACAATCTTCATTTCTCACACAATCTTCATATGTCACACAATCTTCATATCTCACACAATCTTCATTTCTCACACAATCTTCATATCTCACACAATCTTTATATCTCACACAATCTTCATATCTCACACAATCTTCATTTCTCACACAATCTTCATTTCTCACACAATCTTTATATCTCACACAATCTTCATATCTCACACAATCTTTATATCTCACACAATCTTCATTTCTCACACAATCTTCATATCTCACACAATCTTCATTTCTCACACAATCTTCATATCTTCATTAGACTGTATATTACAGACAATGTTTCAGGTAATCTGGTAAGCCTGCAGCCCTTCATACTGCCAGTAGAAACTTTATACTGAACTAATGCGCAGACTTACAGTAAAAACAAGCTGCACAGCTCATTACCATCTCCACTCTAATGAAAAAATTAGACTCTGACAATCTCCTGCAGTTTGGAATCCTGACTCATGATCTGCAGTGACAGGCCACAAGCTTCCCTACGGCTGGACCTGAGAAGATATCTTAATGATTGGATTTCAAAGGAGGTTTTGATCTTGCGCTTACATATTCAAATTTTAATTAAGTGCAGAGAAGCAGCTTGTCACGCATGCAAAATAAATCGCATGAGAACGTCTCAGTAATTCAAGGGGCTTCACCTTTTCAATTGAAATATAGGAATCAATAGCTGCTGTGTGAACATACTGGGCAGGAGTGAACAAACTAATGGGCTGTATATTGATCAAAGGGGAATTAAATATTAATAAGGCTAAATGGGCAGAGTCAATCCCCAAGATACCAACAAACCTCATTTAATTGATCCAATCCAGAAATTGAGCATGGTGCAAAACAACCTCACAGTCGAGGCTAGAAAGATCTTTTCTGCTTTCACTTTTAAAAATTAAAAATAAATGTTTGAACAAGTAAAATCTATTTTAACTTATTAAGCTAAGAGAAATAACCAAAATGGGCCTCACATCATGTTGAAGTTACTGTAAATATACTGTAAGTTCCCAACTGTAGAAATTACAGAAACAACTTCACAGAAGTTCTGATTTATGTTGTCATTCAATAAAATCAGTGATTGTGACAGTCAAAGGTAGTTACTGCTGAAAAGTTACCTAAAGCTGCAATCTGTAACTTTTGCCTCTCTACCGCCATATTTGTTTGAAACATAAAATTGCAAGTTAACCTCAGAGTTCTTTTCTTAATGACTGGATGACTGTTTGTAAACAATCAGTTGTTTACTGATTGTAGAAAACTGCATGAGAACAAGATACAAGCGCTTCACTATTCCAGCAAACACACACACAATGTAGTAGCTGGATCTTTTTTACAGACATGAAATCAAGTCAAATCAAGACATTTTCTGCAAAATCATTATTAAATCATTATTATAATGTACTTGTCCAATAACTGATCTCTGTTCACTTTTAGCCAAAAAAAAGTTACTGATTGAAGCTTCAAAATAGGAACAAATTTGTCTTATTTGTTTATTTTGTCCAGCGCTTGAATCTTGAACACAACAGCATCAGTCATCAACTATCAGAGCAGCTTATTGAGCCAGAAACAGCCTTCCGCCTGATTTACACCCTGCAAATGGATTTCTTCTGGGTTAGTGGTGTTTATCTGGTTGGTTGTGCGACCATATTCAGCTGGGACATATGTAAGGAGCAAATCCACCGCACCAAAATGATTACAGCACACAATCATTTGTCTTCGGTGGCTCGCCGGCGTCTACAGGGGACTAAATTAAGCTATTAATAAATAAGTTTGACACTATCATTTTCCCTAATGTCTTAACTGAAGAGATTTAGTGGTGTGGGTAGATAATGAACGGAGGTAAAGTTCACTGAATTTTACCTTCTGAAAGAGAGCTGAACTTCAGTGGCACATGACCATCGATCAAATGCCGGACCCTGAAAACATGGCATGCCTCCTTCCACCAACAGCAAACAAAATGTGTCTTTTTCCAACAAGCGGTCAGAGAAAGGAGGATCTTAACCTTCAGAATGAGCTGGTCACAGTTCATCTCAGGAGAATGGCTACATAGTTGTAAGTTTCAATTGAACTGTCACTGTAAAACCTAGACAGTTTGGAACCAAATTTTGGTTTACAGTTACTGATAAAATATTTGCAATAAGAGAGTATTTGGATTTGTGCCTCTGGAGAAGGTCGCGTGATATCAGTCAGTGTAACATGTCCTAAACATCACTGAAGAGAGACATCATCAGACAGGCTGTTGAGATGAAAGCTCTATAGCTGGAGATGTATCGTGTGTGTGTGTGTGTGTGGTTGAAAAGTGAAAGTGTCATTATGTGTCAGATATGGTAACACACACCCGAAATGTGACCTCTGCATTTAACCCATCACTGGTGAGGAGTGAACACACACTGGAGCAGTGGGCAACACTGTTGCACTCGGGGAGCAATCGGGGGTTAGGTGTCTCGCTCAAGGGCACTTCATTTGATACCTGCCAGTGCTGGAAAGGAAAAAGCAAACTTCTGACTACAAACCTGACTCACTGACCCAGTTCAGGATGACAGTGCTCACCTGTGGTCGTGGGTGTCCGGTTACCAGGCAGGTGAGCTCAAGGGTCTCCCCCTCACGGATGATGTACACTCTCTCTGAATAGCGTTCCTCCTCTATGTTACAAGCATGGCCTGAGTGCACAATACGCACAGTAGGGGGCGCTGTGAGAAGAGCAGAAGACAGACAGAACAGTGAAGAACAAAGAAAAACTTCCACAATCATTCACCCCCTGAATCCTGTTACAGTACAGTATACTTCACTATAACATTCAACAGAAGTCAGTAAACCTCCAAACAATGAGAACTTGCATTTAGTACAGGAGAACATCAATCTCATCTGTATGTAGAACATGCCAGTGATTCACCATCTGATTTATACTGCAGATGATCATGTGACACTTTGTGTCAAAAAAGTGTCATTTCATTTTGCTTAACTTCCCCAATTTTCTGGAAAAAAAATACACCTAGGATTTGTTCTGAGGAAAATTATGTTGAGCACACAGTTCACTAAATGTCAAATCTTCAGGGGGAGTACAAAATCTCGAGTGTTGTGAAGCTCATGGGAAACTGAAACACTATATTTTCACACACAAGACTCATGGCTGGGTGTGATATTAAAAATACAATATTGAAATAATTTGGGACGGGAATTCTGATCCTTTAATGATTTCATTTACACTCTTTTTTTGCCCCACTATAGAGTTTAAAATAAAAATGACAGCAAAAGAATTCAGATACTTAGGAACTGTTAACAGAAGCAAACCTCATGAAAATCATTTGGCTTCAAAATAATACAAAGAATATAATAATATAAAGCACAAATATAATACATTACACGTTTCAATTTTTTTTTTACATGCTTCCAAAATACTTGTAATAGTATTTGTTTATAAACATAGTAAGCAAATAAACCTACTTTTAAGCAGTTCTTGTTTTTGTTATCCAGTCCTTAAACACTGCAGGTACAATGACGAGCCGTACCCGAGGGAACGCACAGGTTTACATATTATCTCACATGTCATGTGGGGGCACATGATCTGATGATGATCTGTGAATCATGATCTGATGATGATCTGTGAATCATGATCTGATGATGATCTGTGATCTGTGAGCTTCATTCATTTCCAACCTGCAGAGCGATGCCTCATTATTGGGTTAACAGGACAATCGGCCACGATCACAGCACGATAGAGGCATGGAGGTGATATTTTACCTGCTACCTCAACGTTACCTCAAGTAGTTTTATTTGTCCACTTTAGATTTGTTTCCCCTTTCAATGGGACCCAGAAAACGATCAAGATGGGGCATCGTGACAAGGGACAACAGACCAGCTGCAGGTCCTTCATGAAGTGTATAAATAAACATGTTTGCCAGTGCCTGAATTGTTCATTGTAACATGAAGAATCGCGCCGTCTGTGAGAAAATGATCACTCGCGTTTAAATTCACTCAATCTCGCAGTCGCCCTCAATAGCATGACGCGCCGCTTCCGTGAAATGAATGGAAAACGTTCGCGCTCCTTCACTCAAAACGCCACTAAAGCAACAAACTCCCGCTAGCTCATAATAAAACACCCTTAACAAGACAGCAAGCAGTATCGATTCTTCCGGTTTGGTTTGGTCAAGTCAATTGCAGTGTCAATATATTCTGGTTACTAGTTATCCTGTAAGCGTCAGCTTATTACTGAGAGACTTTTTGCTACGAATTTTGCACTAACACTGATGTAGCCTAAATAAGGCTACATAGTATGTCGATTTGCAGAATTTGAGCAAATAAATTGTATGCCTGTGGTAAGCCATTTCTATTCAGTTTGCGCAGTCTACAAAGAAAAAATGCCAACGCAAGCCTACTCATGTTATCAATTATTTATAATCAAGACTAACTTTTTTAACTTTTAGCAGGATAAGTTTGAGGTTAGCAGTTGCCAACGCCTGTGATCATTCCTCTGTCCTTTGCATGCAGTGTCAGATGTATTAGTACAGGCAAGCTGCTAGCGGTCAATAAGAAAGAATGAGGAGCCCCATAAACTACACGTCGCTAAATGTTCGGAAAGTTTAGCCCTCACAGTTTAGTCCCTTCTCACTGAAACGTCAATGTTCATTAGCGGCATTTTGTGTTCAGTATTTGGACACAAATTTATTGCAGTATTTCAGAAGTTCTCCACT
Source organism: Botia kubotai (assembly GCA_036877585.1). NCBI lineage: Eukaryota > Metazoa > Chordata > Actinopteri > Cypriniformes > Botiidae > Botia > Botia kubotai. Next base: position 11,800 of record JAZGTI010016536.1, read on the forward strand.
TTCAGACATGGCATAACAATTGCAAGAAATCTTCAAAATGGTCACCCTGTAGGACATAGACATTCCCAGTTTCAAAATGCATACTGCACACGAACGTACCCATGTATTATTTTAAAAGATTATTAATCTCACTCATGCTTTGCTCAGTTCTTTCTGTGTGGAAATCATGAGAACTGAGATAAGGGTGTCGTTGTTTAGGATTAGAGCAGCCCGGTACGCTGCAGTAACACAGGCGAGTTTGATTGTGTTGTAATGGTTGATGGATACACTGCTTCACTTACCGGAAGCAGGAAGTGTGATAAAAGGTCTATTACAACACACAAATCCCAACGTACCGTGTCATAACTGTACCGAACAACTAAACTATCTTAAAGGCTGCCAGATGTTTACCGTGTTTTTCAGTGCTGTAACAATGAACATTCATCCAGATATTTTATAGTGGAGCTAAAAGAAAAGAAAACATTTGTAACTGTGCTGTTTTAAAACAATATTGTACACAGTTTGTTGAGATTTCAGCCTCAGTACAGGACACTGAAGTCAAGTGAAGTCAGTCAGATATCTCAGTCAGGTTGGGGATCATTTGTGATGTTATAATTATGAAGATTTCTGTGAGGGGGTTTAATTACAACAAACACTCGGTTTGAAATGTAAATGCCACATTAAACACGTCTGTGATGTCACCATAAAATGATAACCAGAGCTGAGAACATGTTTGAAAACTCTGTTAGAAGGTTCTTGAATGGAGAGGAAATGGTCTTAGGCTAAATATTTGAACAAACATGAATGTTTTTAAATGTAGAATGTCTCTGAAGTGAGACGCTTAGAGATGCATTCATGTAAATCTGTACCGTGTGCTAACAAGAGCACGATGAAGCACTTTTACATTATTAACACCTGTCCCTGCTTTTCAACGTGCAATAATT